>CAIGRO010046924.1:0-21364 GCA_903798355.1 Fraxinus baroniana
TACATCTTTATTAATAAAAGATTTCTTCTCGACCAAAAAATTAAATATGAACTAAACAAACGTGCATTGCACGTTGCTCTTAACTAGTAAATAGTAAAATACATACTTGAATGTAAGTGTTAGAATTACAACCAAATGCATGAATGAAGATGAATGACAAATATGATACATGAAATAATATGAATGTTAATTAATTTAAAATTAATACCAATGGATATATTTGTGACAATGAATTTTAAATAATTTATATTAAATGAATATAATTTAATTTTCAATTAAGTGAAACTGGATGCTAATTAGTATACTGAACGTGAATAATGAACAGCATCATTGATTTTGAAATCTAATTAATATTAATTAAATGAATATGAATGTTAATTAATTGAGAATTGTTAAAATGGGAATGGACGTGAATATGAACTTCTAATTAATACTAATTAATATTTGAATTTTGCAATGAAACACACAATAAATTTAATTAAATGGACCGCGTGTTTTGTTGCATATCTAAATATTAATTAAATTTAATTTTAACAACGAAACAATAATAACTTTGAATTTTCCAAATAATGAAAATAGCTTAAAATTCTATAAAAGTATGTTAAATTTAACTATTGTGTAATTGAGTAATTATTTATCTTGGGATCGACAACCCGAACTCGTTTGTTCACTTTATTACTTTAAGCGTTCCATGCAATTGCAATACATATTTTTTAAGAAAAACAAGTCAATGTCATTTTTTATAAGTTTAGTAACCAAAATTATACCACTTCAAAATTTAGTGAGTAATCAATGATATTTTTCAAAATTTAATGAGCAATTGAAAATGTGAATTTTGTCAACTGCTCAACAAGACGCCACATATGTATTCCGTTAGCCATGTCAATAATTCTGTTAAGATTTGAAACGGATATTAAGATAGTGAGTAATGTCCAACGTTTTGATGCGTTTAGTTGCCAAAATTCGACGTCTTAAACTTCAATCAACAATTGAAGACAATAGACATAAATTCAGTGACCATTGTGACAATTAACTCGTTTTGATGCTATCATTATATTTCTTCAAAAAAAAATTTTAAGTGGATATTAAAATTAAATTTTTAATAAAATTTGATAAAAATAAATGAAATATATGATTGAAAAGTTACAAATTTCATTAAATAGATAGTTAAATTATTAATAAAATTTGATAAAAATAAATGAAATATATGATTGAAAAGTTACAAATTTCATTAAATAGATAGTTAAATTAATTATTGACTTTAATTAAATTAAAATTAAAATTTTAATTTCCACCCATGAAAAAAAACACGTTGCTATATGATAGAAGGCCTAAACCAACCGTCCTAAAGCCTGCGAAGTACTTATAACCAAATACAACTATCCAAGGACCGTCAAGGAAAAGGTTAGCTATGGCGGACCCAACCACCATGTCGGAGAATACCGTCGCCGACTTGAACTCGGACGCAACTCAACCCGAACCCGCTAAGCAGATTTCCGATGAACCTGCCCAACCCGATCCACCTTCCACATCGTCAACCCCACCTATAAACCCTAACCCTAGTACGCAGCCACCGTCGTCGATTTTAGCTCCTCCGCCTCCATCGATCCAGCCGTCTTTCCGTCCTGTGGCACCGCCCCCCGCCATGGCCACTCCTCAATTCACGCCAGTGCCGACCGTCATTTATCAGACAACTGGAGTTCCACCGCCAGGAGTGAGCACCGTGACGCCTATGGTGATGCCTCCTGTACCGGCGACGGGGAGTGGGGTGCCGCAAGTTCCGGTAGCTTCGATGCCTGGGGTGATGGCGTCTTATGCTGTGCCCGGGCAGCCGATGAGACCATATGCACCAATGCCTAATGGCTATATGGGGATTCCTCAGCCCGTTCCCCATGGCGCTATGCCTCCTCCGGGTGGGTTTTCTTTCTGCATCTAATTCACTCGTTCTCAATTGATCTCATCTCTTATATGTCTCAATGTATTTGTATAACCGTTTCAAATGTTTATGCTTGGTTAGGATAATCTGGAATTTCATGGAATCAAAACATTTAGTCGGAAATAAAGTAAAAATTACTCTAATTAAAGTGATTTTTTGGTGCTTTTTGTTTGTTTACACCGTGTATAGTGTAATATGTTATGATGTGCTACTGGAAGGAGAAGAATGAGAGTGACACGTGGGGAGGAGAGATATGTGTTGGTTGGATTAGGGGTATCGATGACGGGATGTTTTCTCCTACAGTGTTCTCATGATTGATTACGGTGAAAAAGGTTGGAAGGCTTCATTAGGGACTACTGACTACCCCACGCTTCAACTCCTTTTTTGGTATGCACGCATTTATTTGTTAATCTTTATTTTGCAAACACATATTTTAGAAATGTGGTAATATTTATTTTTCTAATGCGTAAAAACAAAAATAATGAGAAAATAGTTTTCGAATTCAACGTCAAGTCACGGGCTAAAAAAAGTGATTCTCCCAGTTGTAACACTAAATATTATTTGGTTGTGCTATGCTCATTTAGTAGGCTAGTAGTCATAAAGATGTTTAGCCCCTTTATGGGATTTTGATTTCTGAATAGCCAGCAGCGCATTAAGTTAACAACTGAGTGCTCCTTTGCGTCTATCATCCAAGGTATCACAATCTTCTCAACCGTACAATTTTGATTTTGTTTCATTGCTTTTATTATGACGTCAGTGAGAATTGTTCAGTTTGTATTTTATTTCTTTGCTGTTATTATGATTTCCACGAGATCCGTTTTCATTGTTTATTGTAATTAGAGATTGTAGACAATAAAATTATAGTTTTGTGCCTTCAATTGTTATGATGTGACTTGTGAATGGGACATTGGTAATCTCATCTCACTACTCAATTCAAATCTGTACCTTTGGTGCTTGGAATTGGGATAGTTTTGACAAAGCTACTGATCTGCAAGTGGATGCTTAAGGTATGCCGAGCTCACATATTCCTGGTTTATGAATCCCAGTGTTATTGTCTTGATGTGCATTCAGGTTATTTGTTCAGCTGGTGATTGTTGTCGTGCCAATGCTGCCATCTCATATTACTTTTAATATTTTGGGTAACATCAGCTGAATTTCTTGTTAGATTATTTTATGTCTCGTTTTCAGTGCATCATATGAATTTTCTATCTGAACTATTTCGTAAACATGCCCTGACAAATTTGCATAGTTTTTTTGTTTTCTTAATGCAGGAGTTCTTCGATATCCCTCTCCATATGCACCAATGATTCGACCAGCATTTCCTCCACGACCAGTGGGTGTTATTCCACAAATGTTACGTCCTCCAGTTGCTGGGATTCGTGGGCCAATAACTTCTCCCTTTATTAGGCTACCTGCTGTCCAAAGTGTTACACCGACAGAAAAGCCACAGACAACTGTTTATGTGGGCAAGATATCAACAACAGTGGAAAATGATTTTATCCTCTCTCTCCTGCAAGTATGTGACTCTATCCTGTGCATTTTTCCCTCACCCTTTCTCCTTTTCTTCTCCTACTTGTTGAGTTCAAATTTGTATTCCCCACTTTTGTCTTGAAAACTCTATATCAATGAAAACTTTTTCATTTTCTGAAGCTGTGTGGACCTGTCAAGAGTTGGAAGCGTCCTCAAGATCCCACAAATGGAACTTTAAAAGGTTATGGATTTTGTGAATTTGAGTCTGCTGAAGGAATTCTTCGTGCACTGCGACTACTCAATAAACTAAGTGTTGATGGACAGGAGTTGATGGTACAAATTTTGATTCTCCTCTATTGCTTGTATAATCTTGCTCAGCACTTACTGTTTATGAAACTTATAGCATTCTGGTAGATAAGTGTTTCGTATTTTTATTGCAAGAAGTTGATTGAATATCTTATGCTACAAGATAAAATTCTTGGGTTAATTGTTTCAGTACAGTGATTAAAAATCTTAGGCTTGATTTTTCTACATTTCAATTACACGTGCCTGCTGCCTGCTGTGTTGGTCTCCCTGCACATTTTGCCTTTATCTATTATTTTGCTTCCATTCCATCTTTATCTAGCTCGCTATAATTCATTTTGGTTCGTCAGTGTTGATGTTAATTGCGCATCACTGATGCGCCCTGCAATTCCTCCTCTCCTGCTCCTGTAAAACAAATAGGAAAGAACTTTTGTATGACTGATATTTTGGACTTGATAAATCTCCAGTTGAATGTTAATCAAGCAACTCGGGAATATCTAAAACAATATGTGGAGAAAAAAGTAGAGAATTCAAAAAACATCAAGGAATCAGAAACTGAAGGTGCTAAAAAAGAGGAAGAAAGTGCATCAGGTGCTGAAAATAATGACACTTTAAAGTCCTCTGAAGAATCTCAGATTCCTACATCTGATGAACAAAAAAAGGATGACACCGAAACAGTGAAAAAGGAAGATACCGACGCTGCACAGTTTGACCTTGTAATTGATGAAGATAGAGAAGCTGACCGGGAGGCCATTGAGAAACTTACTGCCATGTTAGAGGAGAGGCTGAAGAACAAACCACTACCACCTCCTCCCCCACAAATGGCCGTTGATGGTTCCAGCAACTCAAACTCAGAGCTGCCCTCAAGGGATAGACAACCAGAAGGGGATGCGGCGAAAAATGGTCAGTGCACTGTTTACTGTAAGAATGAAAGTTGCGATGCTTATTCAATTGCCTTGGTCAGAATGTTTAATTCTTTCAACTCTTAACAAAATTTTCATGAAACACCACTTACCCGCTTCAACTTCATTTTGCAGATTTATTAGAAGACAAAAATGAAGATGAGAAAACTGCCGATAGCAAACCCTCAAGTGAGCATGATAGGACTGAAACTGGGTCACCTGATCGTAGTAGAAAGCATGATAGGAGCAGAGACCGAGATCGTGACCTGAAACGGGAAAAGGAAAGGGAACTTGAAAGATACGAGAGAGAACGGGAGCATGAACGAGCCAAAAGAGAGAAGGATAGAGAATATAGGAGCCGTGAAGATGATCGTAGATATAAAGCACGTGAAAAAGAGTGGGAAGCTAGGGAAAGGGAGAAAGAACACTGGCGGAAGAGAGAGAGAGAAAAAGAGAAAGAGAGGGCACAAGAACGTAAGTGGGAAGTTGCGGACCAAGAGCATGATAATGATGATGGATATGGGAAAAAGAGAAAATATAAGACTAGTGATGATGAGAGGAAAAGGAGACAAAGGGAGAAGGAAGAGGACTTGACTGATAGAATGAGAGAGGAAGAAGAGATTACGGAAGCTAAAAGGAAAGCTGAGGAAGAGCTGCAGAAGAAACAGCAAGAGGAGGAATTGAAAGTTATGTCTGGTCAACCAGCTAATGAACAGGAGAAAGCTATTTTGCTAGATGAAACCAATCTTGAAAACAAGGTTAAGGTTGTCGATCAGACCTCTGATAGCAAACCTATTTTTGGTAATTACACCGGTCAGTCTTCTTGCTTAAGTGCACGATCATTTTAATCTATTCACTCCATATTGTCTCTCTCTTATATTACCTTTGGCATTTCATTAGCAGGTGAAGGGATTTTACAGAATGGCATTTGGGATGAAGATGTCACATCATCTAATGCTGCATCTGAGGCACGGCAAAACATCAATGCACCTGCTAGGAAGTTAGGATTTGGTCTTTCAGGGTCTGGAAAACGAACTGCGGTCCTGTCTGTATTTAACGAGGATGAGGACGAGGATGTGCACAAGGAAAAGAAGATGAGACCTCTGGTTCCAATTGATTACTCAACTGAGGAACAACAATTCGTTTCTGAGACCCCGTCGACAAATATGGGTGCAGCTGCAGAATTTGCAAAGCGCGTAAATTCTAAAGAGGAGAAGCCTCCTGTGGAAAAAGAAAAAGGAAGACGGTCTCATGAGAGATCTAGCCAACAAGATCGAGATAGGCATGAAGAAGAGAGTTATCTCAGCCGCGAAGAAAGCAGAAAGGACAATTACGACAGAGAGAGGTCACATAAAGTGAAAACACCAGAAAAACAGAAGCTTTTGGATGCTAAACAGTTGATTGACACAATTCCAAAGACCAAAGATGAGTTGTTTTCGTACGAGATAAATTGGGCAATTTATGATCAGGTGATTAACTCTACTCCTGCTTAAACTTTTGAGTTCATGCGTGCGTTATCTTTTAACAATGGTTCTTGTGATGGAATAGCTTTCATGTAATTCTTTTAGGGCTCTCAATAATGAATTGACTTTCACAGGCTATTTCACATACTTGAACTGAACTCTTAGGCCAGACCTTGTTTCAGGAGTATTGGGTTTTCCGTGATTTACTTTGTTTTGCATTTTAACATTAGAACTTGGCTAGAAATGTTTCTTTCGTTATATGACAGGACGAACACAACGAAAGAAGAAAGGACTATTGAATGGCAACACTAAAATCTAAAGCACTGCAAAATTCTAGTATCTTCGCTTTAAAATTGTTAATGCTTCCTAAATTTGGACCTTATGAAAGATGGATTCTTGGATCTTGTAGTTTTATTTCGCATCCCTTTTTACTCTGTTCATGTACATGAATAGGTGTTATTTTACGTGCTAGAATAATTTCACTAGATCTTCATGTTGTGGATTGATATTCCTAGGAGGATAGGTGGAACATATAGTTTTTACGAGCTATAATAATAATAATAATCCACTTTATCTTCGGTTCTTCATTTCGTGGATTGATAAAAATTGTATGCCATGCACTACATAGAATGCTCTGCAAGAGAGAATGAGACCTTGGATATCAAAGAAGATCATGGAATTTCTGGGAGAGGAAGAGGTTACCCTCGTGGACTATATCGTTTCCAGCACTCAGGAACATGTTGATGCAGGTGAGATGTTTGAAAGGCTGCAGAGTATATTGGATGATGAAGCCGAAATGTTTGTGCTTAAGATGTGGAGGATGCTCATCTTTGAAATTAAGAAAGTTGAGACCGGCCTAGCAATGAGGTCCAGAGTGTGATCTGATCTCTCTGAGTTCAGCCGCTCGTAATTTTCTTGCCGCGTAGATTGTTTTCGTTTTGTTATTTGGCATCCATTATTTGTTTTCTTGTAGTACGGAGTAATGGAAGAAATTGACTGCTAATGAAAGCTCAAAATTTCAATATATGTGCAATGCTCAGGTTTGATTGTATCACCTGCAAATATTTGTATTTATGTTCAATTTAACTTCGATATCTGCACATAGATGACTCAACTTTTCTTATTGAATTCTTTTGAGTTGTACGTGTTGGTTCTGAATCGTTTTGTAACTTTTAGGGCCTATATGAACCTTTTTTTCTTTATTGTGTAGAGTGCATTTGAAATACTAAATTGATGAAGAATGTGGATAAAAAATAAGAAAAAAAAGTTTTGGATTTGTATTTAATATTATTTTAAATGTATTTGAAAAAAATAGGGATCAAACAAGCTAAACAAGCTCTTAATTAGGTCTGTTTTGGGCTGAAAGTTGTCAAATTTTCACTGGAGTTCCGATCAAATATCGTCCCAAGGGTCAAAGCTCAACTCAGGTATTCAAAGTTTCAAAATTTATGCCTTTCGAAGTCTTGGAAAAAGTTGCCCTTCTTCGAAGAATTTTTTTTGGCTTCGTCAAAGAAGTGACGTTGTACCATTGTAGAGATGCTGAGTCAAAAAAAGCTTTAAGGACTAATGGTGTAAGGTCAATTAGCTTAGTGATTTAGAAACTGAATTGGTTTGATTCAAAATCGTTTTTAAGTGGTTTGATTTGAAATTTTGTTATAAATCATTCAAATCGAACTGTATTTATCCCTTCCTGATAATTGGACATTTCATTCAAGCCAAGCAAACGAACTTAAAATTCTGTGCATGTTTAGTTTGGTTAGTAAACAGTACTAGACGGTTTTCAACGTCTTTAATATTAGTCTAGTATAAGTCTATCCTTGTCACAAAACATGTCTTCAATGAACTAAAGGACCCACAGAACCAATTGCCAGACTAACCAGTTAAATACAAAACAAACACAATCCCTGCAGTCTCTGCATGTTGCAGCAACTGGACAGTTTTGGGAGCCAAAATCATTAACACGAAGAGGCACCTATCGCTACTTTCTACATTCAAAGACGTTGTAGCCTGTAATCAAAATGATCGGGTACCGGTCCCTGTTCCAACAGTGCCCCATAAGGTTGATTTCCATAACTTTCCCGGTTAGGTCACTTTTCTCTTCCATCTCCTCGTTTAAAGCCTGAATTCAGATCATTATAGCACTTGATCACAGAAGTCTAGAAGTCATAAAACTGAAACAAGGACACCTGCAATCCGTAAACAATAGACAAATAACTTCTGCATTTCCCTCACAAAAACGAATTTTCATTAGAATGTTTATGTAAATAGGACCTAACTGACCATATTATTTTAGTAGATGTATAATTCTAGCACCACAAAAGCCTGTAATTTGGCACACACTGTCTTCTTAAGATGCCTAAAGGAAAGGTCGAACTTAACACAGTGATAACTTAGAACAGAAGGGAGACACGAGACAACCGTTTCAAGAAACATCACGGCCTACAAGCACTACCAAAATTTGTTCCAAGTCCAAGCATTTTTTTTTTAATTAAAATTGACATGAAATCCACCCTAACTTTATGAATGGTAGTTGTATAACGCCAAGAGTGTGTGATGCATGACAATAAGTCCAGCAACTGAAGTAAGGCCAAGGTGGAAACAATGTTCGGTTTTCATCTAAAATAACTTGAAACATAAGATTAGAATGGGAAACAACTTCTAATCAATCTTTATATTTATAAAATATAATTCTTCACACAACATTGGTAAAAAAAAAAAACACAAAATTTCAAGCCATTTTTGATCTATAAATCCCTTTGTAGATGATCCTAGTGATCAAGGGTTCTTCATCTTAATCCTAAACTTCCTGGCTATATGTGCAGCTTTAGGATGCACTGGCCTCTTACTTGGATAGCTTTGTTCCACCTCTATCCAGTTAATCACCTTCAAAATTAGTGATTGTGGAACTTTTCGAGCATCAGATTCTCCCGTTCCTTTAGACTTTTGCATGCCCTTTTCCAATGCTTTCTCTAGAAATTCCATAAACCAGTTTCCAGCTTCAGTTTCAATCTGCTTTCCCAGATTGATGGTATTTGATATGCTGCAAGAAGAAGCTGGTTTCACGTTTTCATCATTTTCAGTTTCAGCTTCAGGGGCCGCTCCCTTATTTTCTAAACTCGCCTTCTGGTTAAGATTTGAGGATCTCAAATGTTTTCCAAAAATCGTCTTCTGCTCGTTTCTTTCAGGAAAAGTTGCTATTGAATTGTAAAGCGTGGCTCTTCTTTTTGATGCATTGGGCTCTGATTTTTGTTGTTTATCCATTGAATTGTAGAATATTTCATGTAAAATAGTGCCATCTTCTTCGGGGTATTTTCCCATGATTTTCTTTGGTTCTTCATTTTTTGTTAGAACCATTTCAGTTGCTGCTTGAACAGACACCATTTCAGCCACAGCTTGAGCAATTTGGCTGTGAAACTCCAGAAACTGATCGAAACAAGCTGCAGGGGCTTCTGGCTTAGCCGATTTTATCAAGTTTGAGAACATCCTACGAGCAACAAAATGAGATTATATAAGTTTATATAATTCTTAACAAAACAGAGTAGGGTTTAAGGATACAATTTGTACTTGAGAGAACGAACAATATTTTCAGTTGCTGTAGCATCTCTCAGTGCTTGGAGGGCAATCTTCTGCGCTATTTCTCGCTGTTGCACTGCTTCCTAATACACATCAGCATTAAAGACTCAGTATTATGTATTTATGTTGTAGTTCGTCCTACCAAACAAGATATATATGATACTTGTATTCTATCTATAATACCATCGAGTGCTGTCCAATTCACATTGAGAACGTACTATCAAGGAATTAAGGATTCACCTTTCCGAGCATGCTAAGTTTTCCAGGTAAATTCATGGGAAGACTGGTATTTGGGGAGGCCGAATAACAAGGTTGAGATTGTGATTGTGAAGTCATCTTTGAATTCGAGTCACTCTGTGCATATCCAGTAACTGTGGGAGAAGCTGCCATTTTTGCATTCCGCAAACTTGGAGGTGGAGTTGAACTCTCTTTCTCCTGAGAAACATAGAAAAGTAGTATAGTTTTCAATCTTCAACCATTTTGGATACAGCATTAGTCTAAATATAATTTATAAGGGAAACGTGTACCTACAGCTGTGTTGAAGGGACTTTCCAAAATCCTTGGCTCTCTATCACAGACACTTTTACTCCTTGAATACTTAAACGTAGAGGGTGTTATACAACTTTTCCTAATCAATGGACTTTCCCCTTTAGTCTCCACCATTTTAGACAAAAGTGCACCACGAACCGACGACCTAAAAACCCCACCAGCGCTTCCATCTCGTGGCGTTCTCCCTCGAATCATTGGTGACATAGGAAAATTAGCAGCAAATTTCACAGCACTAGGCGGCCTCTCTTTAACTGGTGTACATTGATCAAAATCCAAAGGATCTGGCTTCAAAACACTTGGCGAGGAATTATTCTCACCCCCATTAGGCCCTATTCCCCAAGAGCCCCTTCTAGGAGCTCTGATTTTTTGTTCACTTTTCTCTCCCTTTTGTCTCAATCCCATCAATGGTTCCGGCGTTCCCACTAATGGGTGCCTCCCAGGAAGTGGCTTCGCGCCCTTAACAATGGGAACAGGCGATCCGGGCTCCAATTTATCAACGTAAATGAATTGTCCCAATTGCATTTTGTTGCTTAGAACAAGATCATCTTGCTCAAAAGGTAAACTAACATAAATTGAATGAGAAGAATCCGATACCTTGATGTAGAACCCATGTTTTGGCAAAAGATTCTTTTCATCAAGATCTGCAGGAACAATATCAGTAACCTGTAAAAGTGAACTCCTGTGCTCACTTGTGGGCTTCACCCCTGTATTCATCCCATTCAGTAGCTTCAACAAAATTCCGGGTGCCAGCGCCGCCATGATCTTTTTTCAAAACAACAAATCGAGGAAATAAAGATGACGATAAAACAGCAGACTGATTTTTCTAATCAAGAAACCCAGAAAATGGGGGAGGGGGAAGCCTGCGGCTTCTAATTTTGAAGAAAATGTATTTTCGATCAAAATAAGAAAATTTATTGAAATCACGGCGATTTCATGTTTACAAGAAGGTACTGCAAATGGTAAAGATTGAGAGCGGGTGTGGCCTAACGGTAACCAGGAATAAAAGATATTTGAATGAATATGGTGATTTGGAACGTTGCAATAACGGTCATATATTTGCTGGTGGGTCCGGGTTGGGTCACGGGTCACGGGTCACGTCAAGTTTTGAAAATGTGGGCCATTTCTGCTTTGATCGGCAAAACAAAAGGCAGTAGTTAGAATTTATTGTTGTTAACGTCATACATCTTTGAAAATAGAGTGAATTTATTTTCAAATATGCACTTTGAATTGCTTGACTGTTTTAAAAACCGATCGACCTCTTCTAATTGCACGTGTTATCCTTTGAAAAGGAACGCTACTATCTATCCTCAAAGAGAGTCATAAAAGTCTTTGAACAATTTTCATTTGCTTGAGCTAAGTCAAGCTTTTTCTAATTAAATAAAAATTAACTAGTTAAAAACTAAAAGCACATAACAAATAACTAACAACAATTTTATTAACGTGATCTAGATTTAAAAAAAAAAAAATATCTCTAGGTTTCAACAAGGAATGAGAACGAGTACTATTGAAGTCAATATATAAATGATTTACATTTGGTCCAATTTATCTGCTTAAGTTTTTAAATCAGGTGATTCACCTAGTATGAACAAATTCATGACATAATAACCACAAAACAAAATAATTGAACATTGAGGCTCCGTTTGATCTATATTATTATCTCATTAAAATAAAAAATATGACCGTTATCCATCATGTCAACATTTAAATTCAAATTTTCTATCTCTTGTGTGAGCCCCAATAACAACTATATTTTTCATTTTCATTCTACAATAATTTGACTCAAACATGGACTAAATGGAGAAATCAACAAATAGATTTGATAACATCATTTCGAGGTTACTTTTTACCTTGAAATGTTGCTTCATCTATGATTTTCCCATTTCTCTTATCAAATATCAACTTTTTGTAGTCACACAATAAGCTTAATTAAAACATGCACTCATTTTTTTTTTTTTTTAAATCTATGATCATCTATGAGTTCTTTTTAATTATGAATCCGAAGCAAACATCATGTGTAGATCAAAGTCGTGCTCTATGCAATAGTACGAACAGTCATTTCCCGGGTCATAGCAGTCATCACAATGGTAAAATCGACACTTGGAGAGAACAAGCTCTTGCTCCTTATGAAGTGCACGCTTCACCTTCTATGGCCAACCCTTTGCCACCTCGTCTTATCGTGTTTCAATCATCTCAAGGTGAAGCATCTGCGCTGTGTGTAGTGATAAGGTCTAGGGCTCCAGTTGTGATCGTCTTGGCATTTGGCCCGACTGCAACTAACATTGGGATTCCCCCAACCTTGAATAGGTGGCCTAAAGATTCCATCCGCTTGTCATTGGCAGGAATTGCTAGCCTACTCGTCTAATAAAAGTCAACAATAACGACTAATTTTTCAATTTTAATCTCTACCAAACCTCTTAATCTCTAGACATATTTAGGCCCATATCATATTTAGTCTAGATGTTCAAAATCCATAACTTTAATTCTTTATTAGATCACTTTAATTGAGTTCAACCTTAACATTTAATACACAATTAATTACATATGTAATCCTACATTTATGCCACGTTCAACGGGTTCAACGACATTAGGATGGAGAGTCACCCCATCTGGCCCTATGATGACCAAGATGGGTAGTGTCGAGATCTCAAAGTAACAGCCAAGCTTCTCACAGCTTTTGTCCTTGATGGGCAATAAAAACCCTGGTATTCCTTCTAACTCTTGCTCAAATGACAATTCATCACGATCTCGGAATCCTTCCCCTCTTCTTTCAACCTTCAATAAACTTCAACAAGCTTCGGAGTAAAGGCAAGACATTCACTGGATGTGTTCGTGTTCGAGGAGAAATATAGTACTGCGGATTTACCTTATAAACAAAATCAAATAATGGAAAACAATGTGAAAATGCGTCTCTTGAACCACTGTACCCAAAAGCTTACTCCCTTCAAAAGGGACTAATTACTATATTTAAATTATATCTTCAACACCTTGATCCTATAAAACGTAAAAGCATGAACCTTCCTGCTGTACAATGTGTAATAAATCAACCATTCTAATCCCCGATCGCCATTGTCGTATATAAGGAACTCCTTGTTTGAAGAATAGAGAAGGAACTGAAGACCTTTTCTTTGCCCATCATTTTTTTAATGTCTTCTATACAATTCGATAACAACAATGCTTGGTGTACAATCAGTTAAGGTGTTGTAATTTTTTAATGGGAATTATTGTAAAAATTATAACACCTTAATCATTGTACAAGTAGATTTTTTGATTCGATAATAAGATCCCGATTCGACGAATAAAAGGAGTCTGAAATGAGATGAGAGTGATGTGTATAATTCAGTAAGTAAATTTTTTATTTTATTTTATTTTATTTTTATTTTTTTCTAAACTTAGTTTAAAAAGTAATATAAAGGAAAGTAGGGTAAACTATTAATTACCTACTACCCTCTATTCGAAACGTCATTTTTCATTTTTTCTATTTTAGCCTCGTCTTTGCTGTAGGAACCTTGCTTCCTTCACGGGGGATTTGTGCCCGGGTTAAACCCGGGTGCCCCCTATTTGTGGGGGGCCTAACCCACCAATAGGGGCACCCGGGTTTGACCCGGGCACAAATCCCCAGCGAAGGGGGGATTTACCCTTGTTGTAAGCTAAATTACATGATGAGCCAGTCTACTCTAGGAGCGTTACTATTGAAATGGGACCCACCTCTGCAAGTCTGTAGGTGCCCACAAATTTTCCCAATTGCTATTTCTATCCTTCGTTTATGTGTAATTATTAGGATTATGGAGGGATAATATACACGCCTACATTATTTGATAATTCAAATGATCACTATTATACATCAATGATGACTACGATATAGGGACCCCATTGCATTTCCAATGATTAAAATTTTGCTCAAAATCTGGTGAGAATCACACCCTGATAGGCGTAATATAGGAAAAAGTACAAGAGAACAAATACCATTGTTTGATCATCCATTACCTTAAAACTCATTTTTATTCAAAATTATTTTAAATCATACATTCTAATAATAAAATATTTTGCACGTAAATCTAAAATATCTTCCTACTTTTAACCACACATTCTTAAAAAGTAGCTATTATAAAATGCATTTTCAACAAAAATGGGGCTCAAACACGCGCTTAATGTACGAAAGCTCAGTTTAGCACACAGCGTGAGGGATAGTAAACAAGCCTAACACTTATTTTAATCTTCCCCAAGTCACCAATCGTGACGCTAAAGAGTCTAATAGGGTTTTGGTCCAAATCCCTGGATTGTTGTTGCTTCAAAATTTCAAATGGTCTAAATTTGGTTCAAGAATTTTTCTTGTCGAGTAAGAAAAAAATGGAATCATATTGTGTTCTATACAGTAGATAAAATGGAATTAGGTTTTTTTTGCTTTGCATCAGATTAAACCACACGCTCCACCGCTTATGCAGGCCCTCATCAATTCCTCTCATGGCTCTGTCTCTGTGGATAAGTAAATATTACTTGTGAATTCATTTAAATGTGTAGTTGAAAATAAAGTTTAACAATTTATAAATAATTAATATATTTTGCCAAACGGAAGCTTATTGTTATCCAAAGTTTCAAATTGCCTATTAGTTAACTCTTGCAAATTTTACTTGTCCCTCCATTTTATTATTGTCTTCTAGAAGATTTTACGCCTCTCTTAATGTGTGCATAATCTTTCTCTCTCTATGTATATTTGAATAGTATATTTTGTACAATGTAATGTTTTTCATTTTTAATATTGTCTAATTATAATCGTCTACCTAAGTCATAAATGGTTTGATAGAGGAATTTGTAAGAATTAAAAGTGTAATTTCGATTGCGATTATGCTTTAGAAGTATGTGGGCATGGGTGGGTTTGGTACCTAACCGCTAATAACTATAAATTTCTTACTTGTAGACTCAAATGAGGAAAGCTCAAATGCTAGTCAAAGTAGAACATATTGCTTCATCTTTGTTTTGGATTAGATTTTGAATCAATCTTTGTTGGGAATCTTGGGATCAATAAATTAATATATCATTGCTATATTTTTAAAGGTAAAGAAACCAAATGGCATTGAGGAAAGCAAAAAAGTGAGGTATTTGTTTCGTTGAAGCGATCCCTTTTGATTTAATTAGTTGAAATGTTTTGAACTATTTTTTTTTAAATGCAAAGATGGTGCAACATGATAAATAAAAATAAAGTTCTATGAATAATAAAATATTTGAATACGTTCAATCATTTATATGGTGACTAAACAAATATTTATTGGCTAATAATTAGACAACCATCAAACCCTAATGTACTTTAAAAGGACACTTTTCTGCTAAAAGCAAAAAATAAAGATGCAAATCATGCAAAATAAATCACAAATTAGGCTTTTCTTATTATGAACCGCGATTGAGTAAGATTACACTTTCCGAATAGCTATATCTAGCTACATGCACAGTGACGGAGCTAGCACCCAACGAGGGGGTGTGGTCATGCGTGCTGACTCCGTCGGGTTTTTGGTAGACGTCGACTGTCGAGCGTCATGCCCAATTGTAGAGACGGAATTGTAGAACTGTAGCGATTTGGGTAAACTGTAGAGTCTCAGTCTCCTGTTGGTTGCTGATGTTAACGGGCAACGACTTGCCGACCGCTAACGACACCAACGCCAACTCGTCGCCGACCTTGCAATCTCCATTTTCAGACTATGACTTGTGAGCGCCTCTCTCTCTCTCGTTGTTGGTTTTTGTTCGCATAATTCCTTTTTTTTATTTAATATTTATGAGTTATGAATATGATTTATATTTAATGACTAAGAAATGATAATTGTGATTTATGAATTATGATAAATAATTTATGTTTTATGACTTAAGATTATGATTTATCATTTGTAAGTTTTAATTTGTGATTTGAGAATTTATGTTTAGGAAATTAGGATAAGTGAAAAAAAAAAGTAATAGAGAAGATCCAGAGCTCAATTCAACCACGCGTTCTCTATTTTTTAGTGCATTTACATATATCTTGGATAATTTTTAATATTATTTAATTAAATATTAATAAACGATATCGCTATTACGATCCTTGGTTGTTGACGATCAAGGTTCGTCCTATCTGAACTCTGATCCTGGATTCGCCAATGTACATGCATATTCACATTTCGATATTTTTTCTCACTTTCTAATATAGTACTGGAAAAATAATCCATTTCCTGCTTTAACTATGAATTTACATTTGAAAACATATATATTCGTATTTGCACATGCATCTCCTTACTAAATAATGATAGATTGAAGTATAAAGTATATCGAATTGTAACACTTCTATACACGAATTGAATTATTTAGAAATGTAAAGCGAATCAAGTATCAAAACATGTGTAGACTAACATGACCTATGGATGCAGGCTATCTAGTGTTAAGTGGGCTATTTTATGTTTTCCCCCCTTATATTTTACTTTATTGATTTCTGAAAAAAAAAAAAAAAGTAAAATTGACATGACCCAAGCCCTCACTCCAAGTGTCAAAACACTATTAAGTAGGAGTAGCTCAACCACTCGGCTTGTCCATCGTCCAGTTCAACTTGGTCTACTACTCAAGATAGCTCGAGCTCGCTCGTTTTCAAAGTCCCCCGGCTCAGCTCACGAGCTGCTCACTTATTCGTCAATTTTTTATTTTTAAATCAATGTATCATCTCTTTATTTTTGAAAAAAAGAAGAAGAAATTCAAATTCAAATTCAAGCAATCATGTTTCATATGGCTGCTGAATGTGAGTTGCAGCACCTATGCATGGCTTGTGATACAGCTCGCGAGCCACAAATCGCTCTCGCTCACACGACGAAATGACTATTAGGTCGTGCCTTTTGATTCAGATCGAGCATGAGCCGAGTTGACTCGTTCATGAGGGAGCCGCTTTACACCCCTAATCCTAGACAACTCAACCCAATTTTGCACCATAAGAGCAGATCATGTCAATCAAACAATTGCACTAGATAGTAGAGCTCCTCCCTAGCACCAAGCTCTTTTTAGTGGCCAAAATTGAACTAGTCTTATTTATACACAATTAGATGGGGCTATGCAATAAAGTTTTTATAAATAAGCACTCAATTATATATAAATATATTCAATCCTTATTCTTACTATAATAAATATTTATTGGCTAATCAGTGGACAACATTAAACCCTACATGCGCCTTAAAGAGGACTCTTTTCTGCAAAAAGTAAAAAATATAGATCCAAATCATGCAAGGTAAATCACAAATTAGGCTTTTCTTATTGTGAACTGGGAAAGGGCTCGTGATATATTTTTCTAATACCTATACCTAGTACCTACCATGCATCGTTCACACATTCTAATAGTACCACAAAAAGAATCCGTTTTGTGCTTTTAACTATGAGAATTTACATCGCAAGACGTTCATGCTCTTATTTGCATGTGTTTATGTATACACGCTCCATAAATAGAGGTGTAAAGTGGGTCAGATTGTAGTGCATGTTAAGTTAAGTGACCAAGCACTAAAGCCGCTGTATAGCCTACCATGGCATATGAATAAACACTCGGGCCCTCAAAGTGTCGGACTTCCTCGATCCTTGCTAGACGACCTAGCCGAACTTTACACCATAGGTCATGTCATTCAAACATTTGCACTATAAAGTAAAACTCCACCATGGAGCTCTTGCTTTGGTATTGATGTTCAAAGGAGCAGTAAAGGACACAAAGAATATCTTTATTAAAGAGAAAGCACTTCTTTTTTGAATTAAAGAACCCCTTATACCATTTGCTTAGTTTTCATAATCAGGCAATCAATTCTTGTCTCTTCCATTTCTTCACTTGAACCTTCCTTTTTATCACTCAAAGAGCATAACCCTCTAGCCAGTTAACTCAAAATTTCAACTAATTATCTAAAAATGTCACAGCCAGTTGATCAAGTGTATCCTAATACTGGCACATTAAGCCAGCCTTCTTCCAATTCCAATGGTTCATTTGGACCTGTTTTCATTGTCTTGGCCGCGGTACTCGTAATATCAGCCATTGCTTGCGTGTTTGGACGGCTGTGCAACCGGAAGGACCGCCGTCGTAGTAAGGAGCACCACAGCGGCAAGGAGGAGCACCACCGTGGTAAGGCCAAGCTGGCCCGAGGCCATGACCTTGGCCCTAAAGAATGGGAGTCTAGGCAAAAACCTAGTTTCAAAGATGTGGACATAGAATTTGGGTTCGACAAAAGAACCCCTACTGCTAAAGTGGCAGCACATGGAGATCCCAGAGGACCAAAGCCATCTCAAAATGGTGGGTTCAAAGGTCAAGTGAGATTCGCTAATAATGCGTAGGATTTGAAGCAGATTGATACGCAGCATATGGTAAATCTTCGACAAGTCACGGGATCGGGTATACCTTTGGTAGCAATTAATTAGTGGTTGGTTTTTCTATCTTGGTTACTATTGATTATAATAGTATCTATTGAAATCAACAATTAATTTTGAATGATTATATCGTCGTGTTTGATGGTTCTATTTCATTATATATTTAGGATCTATATAGTTACTGAATTAATTAGAGTGAACTAGTCGTTGTTCAATATTCTTGAGTGGGTTATAATACCATTATAAGTAACAAAAAAAATAAAAAATAATAATAATAATAAAATAAAAAATTGAAGAGTATCCAATTCTTCTTTTTCGTTTATCAAAATCGAATAGAACTTGTCAATACTTTTTGATTTGTAATGGAATAGTTCATTTTTGGGTCTCAAGAGTTCCCTTTGGCCCACAGAAGCCCAATTCTAAGGCGCGGGCCGGGATACCATCACCTGCGTTGAAAACGATCGCGCCGAAAATTTTATGGGCCTCGTAGGCTTCACCCCATACTGGGCTTGGCTCGTGTTTAATGTGTATATGCAGCCCAACATGTGTCAGATCATACCAGGTTGTGTTCGTCCGAGCCCATAGGTTTTAAATAAAATTTTGCAAAAAGAATTGGGGGTGGAATTCAGACGGAACCTTCCGAATTGGAATTGAACAAGAACTGCTTATTCTAGTTCAGTTTCAAAAATTACATGATCAATCGAATGATTCCATTTATAAAATAATTGTAATGTGCGTTTCCAGTTCTTGAAATATCTAGATCGAAACAAACGTCCATCCCGATATTTTGTTAATTAAAGTTTTATTCAATTAAGATAATATTAGACTAGATTAGTATAAAATATAGATAAGAGGAACCTAAAAATAATCGATATCTTATCTTAAATCCTATTAACATAATTTAATAATACAATACTTTAATTGAAATTGAGTATAAATATAATTGTTCGAGATTATATAGGATCATGTAGAAATCGTAAATTTAATACTTAACTCTAGTGATAATATACAAAATGATTAAATCCAAATGCTCAAATCTTTTCATATTCTAACAATAATAATAATAAAAACTCCAAAATAATAATTAATCTTCTCCCAATTAATCTCTCATCTGCAATCCAAATAATAAAAGCAATTTGTTTTGTATTTTTAACTATTATCCAAATTATGATAACCTGTATACAATTGGACATAATATACATATGTATAACCAATTGAATTGTAGAATAGATAAAATTTTAGTTTAATTTTATTTTTTGACACCATTTTAACTTATGTTCCTTCTGAAACATACATTTAGAGAATTAAAGGACCTTTTCATCTTAATAGTTTTTGACCCGTGCAATGCACGGATTGTGTTATTTAGAAGGCTATGTTAGCGTCTTGAATGTCGAAAATTGATGGACTTTTGTATTACAAAATGTAATGAATTAGTGTCAGGAGGATCATTAACAAAGTGTAACATTAAGGAATATAAAAGAAGTTATGTTAAGAGTTTTTCAAAACAATGACAATATAAATAACATTTTTTTTCAAATATACATGTCTGAAAAATGAATCCCCAGTATTTTAATGGTTAAGCACAAGTCTTTCTATGAAAATGATATGTTGACACAATCTTAGAGCAATAAAAATGGAGGAAAAAAATAATTCTAATGGTTATGTACAAGTCTTTCCATTAGAATGATATGTTGACACAATCTTAAAGCTAAAAAAAAAGAGGAAAAATAATTCAAGTGCCTGCATAATCACTAACTTTGGAATAAATTGTGTCAAGTTTTATAGCTAAAGTTTTATCGGGGCCATCGGAATACCACCTTGTTGAGTAAACTTCAAATTTAACAGAGAACATTTTTTTTTATAACTTATTGATTTGTTTATTGTTGTTATTCGAGCTCGTTTGATACTAATTAAAATTCAATTAAAATTGAAAAAATAGCCGTTATTGGGTCCCACTCTTTTAATAAAAGTCTACAATAACTGCTAGTATTTCAATTTTAATCTCTACCAAACGGGCACTCAAATGGTTTGTCGTTTCGAAATGGAGATCGATCTGTCAAGTCAGGTCGTAGGGTCGAGGGGACAGCGCCCCTCATTGGGGTTCGAGGGCAACGCTCCCAGCGAGGATTGACCTTATCGGTCATGTCGCAGGGGTCGAGGAGGTAGCGCCCCTCGTGAGGGTTCGGAGGCAACGCCCCTGACGGGGATCGACCTATGCGGAGTAATTTCAACAATATAAAAGTAATTTTTTTTTTGGTAGCAAAATGCAGCGTGGAGTCACACTTCGCGAAGTCTGCGGAGTCACACATCGCACAACAATGCTCTGTACTGTTCTGAGTCACTTCGCATTGTGCGGAGTCACTTTACTCCGCACGGCACGAAGTATTCATTCCATACATTGCGGAGTGATACGCGTTTGCCGGAACTATCAGTGAAGAACAGGGGCGGACTCAGCACCCGGCGAGTCGGGGCGGCCGCCCGTGCTGATTCGTCAGGAAAAAATAATAATTAATAAATATGAAAGTAATTGTATGTATGTATATATATATATATATATATATATGTTATTGTAGATTTAGACACCAAACCGTGCGCAACACAATTGGAGAAGCATCTGCCTTCCACCCTCAATTCTCAGGTTCCATTCTCACTAATGGCATTCTTCCTTTCAGTTTTTAAACACATCTATAATAAGTAATATTAATTAATAATTATAGCAATGATCAACTAAAAGAAGTGTAGTTCACATGGTTGAAGGGCCATTTAGTGCACAGGGGTGTGGTTCAATTCTATGCGTTTTCACATTTTTGTTTAATTTTTCAATACAA
>CAIGRO010046946.1:0-10985 GCA_903798355.1 Fraxinus baroniana
TGAAAATCTACAAGTTAAACTTTATTATCATTATACATTAAATTTTGTTCGATTGATATCTAGATCTGCAATATTTAATTTTAGATGATAACCTTGATAAGTGTAGCCACTCTTTGTCCATTGTATGCAAAGATACTATTCAACACTAAACAACATAAATATACATTAGATAAAAAGATAAGTAAATGCTATAAGAAGCTCATCAAGATAAGTAAATTGAAGATTGTTGACAATATACAATAAATCTTGTTCTGTTTAGGTTCTCGAGTTTTGGCACTATAAAATCATACAATTGAATTTTTCAAGCCTATTAATAGTCTCTCTCGAAAAGAAAATCAGATTTACTTTACAAGAATTCATTATATTTCTATATTAACTATAATGACAGTGTATTAAAAAAAGAAATTCACACATGACCACACAAAGCATAAGAATATATTTCTACCTCCTATCTAAGTTTATGGCTTTCTCTATGAGAACTGTAAACACGTATATCTAGCCTCAGTATTGTTATTAAAACACTCAATTAGATCAGTACTTAAAAGTAATAAATACAATAATGAAAACAGAGTGCGAAAGCATGTTTGAAATCAACATACAAAATTTGAAATTTAAATATATGTAATCAATAGTCATGATTTCTTTCTCTCAGCTATAATAAGTCTAACCATTATCTTATTCCAATATATTTCCCACTTTCTATTCCGGATGATAAGAATATATGATGATACACTCTATAGTTTTGCATAATATTATCATTTCTGATAAAAATAAATTATTGAAAGCACATCCATACAATATTATCTAATTTACACAACCTCCAAGAATTTCCCCAATGACAGAAACACTCAAAATATCCAACGACATTTCTACTGTGGCCCAATATACAAACAAGACTTTTACCGTGTACATCCATAAAACCAAACTTGAACCAGTCACTGTACAACAGTAATCCTATTAAACTTACCTAATACTCCTTTCCTCATTCGTGTTACTTCATAACCCATTTTTTACCCATTTCTCTTTATTTCAGGATCCACTGCAATCACTACAATAAGCTACTGAAACCAAGAAATTCTGGATTATAAAAAAGAGCGAAGACTAATCAAATAGATGATAGGAGCTGGAGGTCGGTGGTGGAAGGCGGAGAGACTGAGAGGCCATTTTCTTCGGTGGTTCTGTGGCGAGACTGAGACGCCATATTCAAGTCCTAGATTAAGTGGTTTTGAGCCTTTAGGTCTGGAGCCGATTAGGGATCTCTTTCAATGAGAGATGATTCTGGATTTGTGTTGATTGTCGGATTGATTAGGTTTTAGGGAAAGAGAGATTAGAGGATGAAGGATTGTTTGATTGATTTGATGAAGGATAAAGGATTTGTGTAGACGTCTTTTTCATTTTTTAATCCATACGGATACGTTCGGGGTTGGCGGGTTATGGATCGGATATTTTTTGGGTTGTTGAGTTGCGATTGAAATGGGCCAAAAAACTGTATATACTTATTTTTGGTAATGTTTTACAAACATTGCGAAAAGTTAAGCTATTGAGACTTTTAGCAATGTTTGTCAGACTTTTCGCAACACTCAATAAACGTTGCTAAAAGCTAAACCTTTTCGCAACGTTTACCTTTGCCTAACACTCAATAAACGTTGCTAAAAGTACCTATCACAACATTTTTCTAAAAAAGTTGTCAAAACTCATTTATTAATACCAATGACAACATTCACTTACTAAAATGTTGTCAAAAGACACTTTTAACAACATTTATCAACAAATGTTGCCTATTTGGCGTTGCAAATGATTATTTTTGTTGTAGTGTAGATAGATGACTGTCATGAGGTAAAATTGAAAAATTACCATGCTTAATCATTGTAACGTTTTTCATTATCAAGTGTTCAAACAATCCAAGTAGATAGATGACCGTTATGAGGTAAAACTGAAAATTTATGTGCTTAATCATAATTAGCCACGAGTTGTCTTTCATTTTTTCAAAACTATTTTTTCTACATACTCATTTTCAACCATACATTCACACAATAAAATATTCTACACGTAAATTCAAAATTTTTCTCTACTTTAACCACACATTCTACAAAAATTTACTATTCAAAACAATATTTTTCCAAANCATAAAATGACTATTTCATAACTCACTTTTCCAAAAAAAAAAAAAAATGCCACTACAATATATGATCTCAATTAAATGTTTGAAAATGACTAAACATATTTTCCGTTTGTTTACTTTATATATTTATATGGTCATATTCCTATATATAACTCAATGGTAATGCATACAACATCACAAGTTCTTGAGAAAAGCATTCCTTATTGGAGAACAATCCGTTGAGCTTCTACAAGCTCAAGCTAAATTTTGGAACAACAAATATAACTTCATATGCATTGCGTCTCTCAAATGTGTAACTCAACTAGGCATACAGGAAATCATCCACAAACATGGTAAACCAATTAAACTCCAAAGCTAGCCGATGCCCTCCCCATCAACAAAGCAAAAGTTCATGGTGTGTACCGTCTCATGCGGGTTCTTCATCAAGGAAAAGGTTTTCGAGGATGAAGCAGATATGGGTATTGGCTTACACCAGCTTCTCGTCTCCTCATCACAGAACATGCCTTGAGTATGATACATATTATGCCTCGCCACCGAGGCTCAAAGTCAAAGTGCCACGTAGCAATCCCGTGGGCAGAGAATCAACAGAAAAGTCAGCAAAAACCCAAGTGGTCAAAATGAAGAAAATTATGCAAACTACCGAGGCACTGCCTCAATTAAATGAAGCACTACACTTGGGCTGAGGCACTGTCTCAAATATAGAATGAGTAAGGAATATTGACAAATACTCTTCCCAGCATTTTCGTTTCCATTTTCATCTCACATTACACTCACTTGGTAGAGAAATATCTTAATACACAATCTCATAATTTATAAGACTACGTTGTTTTCTATCCTTCCACATATTTTAGCGAGATCTTTGGTTAGTAGGTTTTGTTCTCGTTTGGCGATTATTGTTAGCGTGATCACATTTGTTTCACCCATCGGAGCTCGAACATTTTTGTCTCTCACTGTGAAGCACCTCCAACAACCAAATCTGCCTCATTTCTCACCGTTTCTCTGGTAGGAACGCGCCGAAATTTGCTCGAGGTGGCGAGAGTGGGCTTGACATCTATTGGCTCATTTTTAGGGGTCAACAATACCATTTTTGTAGGCCGTTTCAATCCTATTTACTTAAAGCCATGGAATCATATGATTGAATGGTTTCAAAATGACGACATCTCTGCATTCAAGACAGCCCATGGAAGCACCTTATGGGAATATACTAGTGACGACCCAAAGCTCTGTCAGTTTTTCAATGAACACATGGTTAACGACACAGAGTTGTTGAGTAGGATAGTTATTAGAGATGCCAAAACGTCTTCGATAAGATGAAGTGGTGGATGTTGGGGAAAACACAGAATTTATGGCCAAAGCTATTGCAGATGATTTCCCACACTTGCAGTGCGCTGTGTTTGATCTTCCACACGTTGTTGCAAGCTTGAAAGGTCGTAAGAACTTGACCTACATTGAGGGAAACATGTTTGAATCCATTCCTCAAGCAGATGCAGTTATGCTCAAGGTTTGGATTTTTTTCTTAAATCTACTAATAAATCGGATTCTTACATTATTGTTATTTGTTAATTATAATAACTATTCCTGGTAGAAATTTAAGTTCAATTTTTTGTAAGTATTTTCACATCTGTGAAAGAAAGAATAATAAACATAGGATCCACACACACCTTGTGGTGTAGTAGTTTTCTTACATAATAACTCTATATTTAACTGTTTCTCATTTCATGCATGCTAACCTCAAATTTTTCATATATACTAGCAAAAAACAGTGGATATTGCACGACAGGAGTGACGAAGAATCTGTGAAAATATTGAAAATTCAAAGAAGCAATCCTAAGCAAGGAGAATGGAGGAAAAGTGATCATTAATGATATGGTCGTACGAAACAATAAAGAAGACCACCAACATAATGAAACTCAGCTCTTCTACGATCTATTGATGATGGTCTTGCTCAATGGAAAAGAAATTGAACTGAGAAAGAGGGAGAAAAACTTTTCTTTGATGCTGGCTATAGTGGCTATAAGATTGCATATGAATTAGGATTGTGGTCTCTCAGTGAGGTTTATCATTGATTATCAAGTCTTTGATAATAAACAAAGACTTCTCTTATCTTAAAATCAACGTTCTAAAAATCGTAAAGTGTGACTAGGAGTGAAGATGAAATTTTAAGCTTTATGAGTTTAAGCGAGTCTAGATGAGGACTAAGCGTAAAAAACGTTTCTTATTTTTAATATTAAATTTTCAATCATTTTAAAAAATCATTTAATAATTAAAATAATACATACCAAATTACATCTAGATTATAAAATACTATATTTATTTAATAATTCATATAATTAACCAATTATATGATTTTCAAGTTTTTGAAATGCAAAAAATTAGATTATTTTTATAGTTTCAATTTTCAACTAGACAAATTCAGCTTAATAAATTTATAGAAACTTTATACATGCTTTCGGAGTTCTCAACAAAATAATTAGTCTCAAAATCATAATTACATAATGTAGAAAACACCGTAGTTTAAATCTTATTTAACTCCTTATTGGATAAAGTCATTTTTGACTTTTTTTATATATAAAGTCATTTAAAAACTTGAAATTAAAATCAAATAAAAGGTTTTAAAAAAAAATTAATAAACTAAAGTCAAATAAAAGAACTTTAAAAATAAAATAAAATAAAAATTTAATAAAGAGCATCTAAAGAAGATGAAAGAGTGGAAAGAAAAAATCCGGCCGTGTAGAAATTAGAAAAAAACACCTAAGTGCGAACCAAGACGTTTTGCCCAAGTTTCAAGCTTAGGCTACTTCTAGGCCGGTTTAGGCGAGGTTTTTATAATGTTGCTTAAAATAAACATTTGGGTTATGTAATTTATTGACTTTGGATGCCAGGTGTGAAAATGAGCTGGCTTGGGAAGATTTTCATTTTTACTTGTGTTGTACTTCTGTTTGATGTCATAATCTATCACTTCACTGCTTAATATGGATCAGTTGCAACAATCCATAATTCACAGTGATTCTGTCATGCTGTTAGAGAAGGAGGGGTGTCTGAAAGGATATGCTTTGTGCTGAAATGCTTTGGGGGAAGCAAATGGTGTAGATCATGGTTGATTAGTCTCTTGTTGATCTCGAGGGATTAGTGGTACGAGATGGTTGGTTGTGGTGCCGTGATTAGATATCATTAGGGGATGCTAGGATTGTCTTTTGAAATATTTGATCTCAACTTCAATTTTATCGCATTTAAGGTAACTTCATCTTCTTCCATCATTAAGTTATATCAATATAAGGTGTAATTATCCAATTAAACAATATATTTACGTTCACCTAAACAACATTTTAGTGTTACTTAACAACGTAGAATCTTACACGAAAGAACAAAATCTCACTTGAAAATTCAAACTTGTTAATTCACTCACCAATGCCAAGAAAGAGATAACATTGACAGAGATTTCTCAAGACTTTTTATTATAATCAAACTCAACATATTATCATTAAGATTTACAACTTATATATATATATATATATAAATAAAACTGGATAACAACTAAACTCTAGATAATGACTAAAATAAAAGATAATGTTACAATTTAAAATCCCTTAACATTCAGAATTAGCCCCTGTTTGACGACCATTATTTTGGTAAAAATAGAATTTTGAATAGTGATTTTTTTGGAGAATGAGTGGTTAAAAAATAGAAAAAGGTTTTGAATTTACATGCAAAATATTTTATTGTGTAAATGCATGAATAAAAATGAATATGAGAATTAAAGAGTTTCGTTTTGAAACAAACATATGCTTAATCCGCAATAAACAAAATTAAATTTCAAAGTTATTAAAAACAAAATTATCCACAAAAACAAAACGATTTTTCAAAGCCCTAAACGATAAAATTTAGCCGAGAAGTCCAAACATCAAGGCAAAGCCAAATTTTAATTATAGAAAGATAACGGAAAAATCTTTAATTCTTGAATCCGTTCAATCCTTTTTGAACAATATCCTTACAACTTCTCCTTTTTCTTTGCCCAAAATCCAAGCAGTAATCCTAAATTGCATGTATGAACGTGTATTCTTGTATCTTGTCTCTCGATCTCTATCTCGGGGTCGGTGTCCCAAAATTTAGCCTCCCAAGTAGATAAAAAACGAGTCCAAATTCAAAAAAGAGGTTTCGTTAAAAAAGCAAATAGAATTTCTCTATTGGGATGTATTATGCGATCGCATGGTTATAGCTATTGCAATTAGAGATGGCAGGTCTAGGGCGGGGCGGGGGCTTGCTCTTTTATTTATTTATTTATTTATTTTCAATTAACTAACTTTTTTTTTGTAATTTGTAATTAATTTTTTTTTTAATTCTTCACGGGGCGGGGTACCTCCGCCCCGCCAACCCGTCAGGACATGTTTTTTTGCCATCACTAATTGCAATCGCCTGACTATGCTATTTGGCTGCATGATTTCATTAGAGTTACCTTGGGATTGCTTGGAAGGATCCTTGCGATCATAAGGCCTTCTTCTTTGTTTTCTTTCATTTTAGTCATCATATTCCTCCATATGCTGAGCTAGTCCTTTCTTGTTCGAACCACATAAATATTGTCTTGTTTGAAATAGAGATCCTTCATCTTTCAATTTTTCTTCTTTGGTTTGACATTTGCAACTAAGTCTCCAATCCAACATCGAAATTTATCGTACACCAATCAATATTTAACAAAATTAAATAGTAATTCTATCAAAGTGATTTTCAAATATCTACTTTTAAAGGCTCCAATAAACGTAAAAAATACACTTATTAAATACCCTCAAACTTGAAAACTTGTTCGTCTCAAACAAAATTAACTACATAACACTCACAAATAAAATATACATAACTTAGTAAAATAGCTCGTCGTTTTTCGTCACCGTTTGAAAGCTTAAAAATATACTAACAAAATTAATTTATGCATTTATCCATTGCAATCGATGGTGAGCATAGTCAATTCAATCACCATAAACTTCTAAAGTTGGTTATTTTTTACCTTTAATGGTAAAATATTTCATTTCTCTCTTGTTAGATGCATACCTCAAATTTGTTCTTCATTCTCACGCACATGGTGCTTATTCTAATGGTTGAATTCACAAAATTCTTTCTTTCCCGCTTAAGTTTTGTTTGGGTTTAACCTATGAAAATCACTACCTCAATTTGTGATGGCTCTCTTTAGATTTGAATGTCTTAGCCTTCAAGTTTCAACAAAGCTAATTAACTTGAAAGCTAGATCAACAAATGAAGTTTCCAACGCTAATTTGCCATTAACTGCAAAGATTTCACTATTGCCATTGCTTACATACTCAAGTACACAACATGAAAACACTTTTTTTTTCTTTTTTTTTACATGATTTTTTACTCTATTTTTCTCGTTTTCTATTTTTTGTCTCACTTGTCAGTTGTTATTTTGCTAAAGTATTAATAAGATTATATCGAGCCATTTCTTCCTACGATTTTTTCTTTCCACTCTACGATACGTAACACCACTCAATATCAATTTTTAATTTGTTAGAATTACTTATGCAGGTTGCTTCTCTCTACACTTTTACCACTTTCTTCCTGGATTACTACAACGTGTTGTAGGGAGTCAACCCGAAATTCCTAATCTATGAGAAACAAAAAAAAATTAGAAAAAACACACGCCAAAGAAAAACAATCACACGCACAAGACAATATTTATGTGGTTCGACCAATTTGCCTACGTCCACGGAGTTGCAAGGATGTCACTATTATTAGGGAAAAAAATACAAAGTATGGTAGTACAGTTTTTCTCTCTCTCTCTCTCTCTATATGTATCGAAGAAAACCTTAATAACCATGACTGCATTTTATATATCATGTACACAGGATTCACAATTGGGCAACAAAATGGGCCCAACATGGACTAAGCTTCAGAAAATCTTCCATTAAAAAACCACGCAACATTATTCGGGTCAGGTCATTAACCGAATCAAACAAAACTAGGCTCCACAAAGCCCAACAAATCTCCCACTTGGAGACTAGTTCAATCACCAACATCAACCGCAATTCTCCAAAAACTTAATCCTTCATCCCTGCAACTCATCCTCATGTCCTCAAACTAGAAGGCCAATTGAAGCTGCACACAGCTTCAACTTCTCAATAATGACATCCTTAGTTAACATGTCTGACATGTTCTTAGATCTATAGATCTTCTCAAGTATTACTAGCTTATCTTCAACAAGGTAATGGATAAAATGGTATTTTGTCTGTATATGCTTTGATTTTGAATGAAAAGCCGAATTTTTAGCAAGAAAGATTGCACTGTGACTGTCACTGTGTAGAATGCCCAGCTCTCGCTTCTTACCCAATTCATCTAAGGAGCCATGTAGCCAAAACATCTCCTTTCCAGCTTCACTTGCTGCAACATACTCAACTTCTGTAGTAGACAGATTAACAATTTTTTGTAGATTTGAAGCTTATGATATAGCTGTACCATCGAAAGTAAATATAGACCCAGTAGTACTCCTTCTACTATCAATGTCACCAGCAAAATCAACATCTACATAACCCTGTAGTTTCAAACTTGCACCTATGAAGCAATGACATGTATCTGATGAACCCCTCAGATATCTCCGAATCCACTTAACTACCTCCCATGCTGATTTCCTGGCCTACTCATGAATTTGTTCACAACTCCCACTGCATGTGCAATGTTTGACCTTGTACACACCATAGCATACATCAAGCTGCCAATAGCTTAGTATAGGAAACCTTGCTCATGTGGTCCATTTCTTCTTCAATCTTCGGCGACTGTTCTTTGCTTAGTTTGAAATGACTACCCAAGGTTGTGCTCACTGGTTTAGCTTCATTTACGTTGAACCTACTTAGAACTTTCTTCATATACTCTGACTGTGAAAGCTTCAATGTACCATTAGCCTTGTCTTTAATGATTCTCATACCAACGATTTTTTTTTTTTTTTGCAACTCTCAATTCCTTCATTGCAAACTGTTTTGACAATTGCTTCTTTAGATTATTAATCTCCTCAATGCTAGACCTTGCAATGAGAATATCATCCACATACAATAGTAAAATAATATAAGAATTGTTAAAGGAATTAACATAGCAACAATGATCAGCTTCACATCTCTTGAACCCAACTCTATGCATAAATTTGTCAAATTTCTTGTACCACTGTCTTGGAGTTTGTTTTAGGCCATACAAGCTCTTTCTCAGTTTGCAGACTAGATTCTTTTGTCCCTGAACAAGGAATCATTCTTGCTTAACCATGTAAATGTCTTCCTCCAAGTCACTATGAGGGAATGCTATCTTCACATCTAACTATTCAAGATGTAAATTTCTACAGCCACCATTCCCATTACTAGTCTAATTGTTAACATCTTCACAACGGGAGAAAATATTTCTGAGTAGTCAATGCCCTTATTTTGCTGGAACTCTTTGACAACTAATTTGGCTTTATAATCATGCTTATCCTTTATTCTATATACCCACTTACTGTGCAAGGCCTTCTTTCCTACCGGCAATTTAGTCAATTCCCATGTCTAATTCCCTAACAGGGAATCCATCTCATCCTTCATGGCTAACTCTCACTTGTTTGAATTTTCATCTTGCAAGGCTTTTTCATAACACTCTAGCTCACCACCATCAGTCAACAAGAGATAATTTAGAGTCGGTGAATAACGATGTGGAGGTCTAATGGTCCTAAAAGATCTACGGACTTCAGCCACAAGTGTTTTCTGATCTACTTGTGAATCTGCATTCTCCTTATCTTCTTTACCCTTTTCTGGATGGTACTTTTAGTCAATTCATGTAAGTTGACAAACTCAGATTTCTTTTGATCTATCTCTGTAACATCTGACACTGCTGTTGACCTATCCTTGTACATAACCTGTTCAATAAATATCACATATACTTTTGATGATTTTCCTATTTTGTTCATGCCAAAACTTTTAGCTAAATTTCTCATCACCATAGCCAATAAAAAAACATATTTTAGACTTTACATCAAGTTTACTACGAGTATCAGAATCATTATGAACATAAGAACACAACTAAAAACTTTTAAATGTGAGAACTTTATCTCTTTACCGCTCCAAACCTCCTCAGAAAGTTTGTACTGCATGGGAACTAATGATCCTCGATTTATTAGGTAAGCTACAGTGCTAACAACATCAACCCAAAAAGTTTTTGGTAGTCCAACATGAAACCTCATACTCCTAGCATGTTCATTGAGAGTTCTGTTCATGCGCTCAGCCGCACAGTTCTGTTGTGGTGTCCCAGAAATGATCTTCTCCATCCTAATTCCCTGTGCAGCACAATACTCACTGAACCCTCCATCTATGTACTCTCCTCCATTATCTGACCTCAAGCATTTTACTTTCAAACATGTTTCTATCTCAACCACGGCCTTCCATTTCTTAAAAGTTTCAAATAAATCAAATTCATTTTTTAGAAAATAAACATATACCTTTCTGCTTGAGTCATCAATGAAAGAAATGTAATACCTTGAACCTCCAAGGGATGCAACAAGGGAAGGACCCCGACAGATTAGTGTGTACGAACTCCAATTTTTCAGCCTTCGATACCCTGCCAATTTTCAAGAAGCTCACAATTTTCTGGTTTACTAAGATGCAACTTTTTCACAAGTCAAACTCAATAGGCTTCAATTCTAGTAATTTTTCTTTTGATAGCAGCATCTTCATCCATTTCTCACTCATGTGACCAAGTTTGCGGTGCCATAGGCTTGTATCATTACTTATTTCAGTAATTACAATTGAGTTTCTTCGACTTGAGCTCATATATAGAGTACCAGTCTTCTTTCTACGAGCCATTACTGATGAGAACCACATAGCAACAAACACTATGCAACCCACAACGAGAT
>CAIGRO010046948.1:0-12806 GCA_903798355.1 Fraxinus baroniana
ATTAATATTAATAATTATTATTTTTAACAATTCAAATTTAATTTCAATGCAAATAATAATACTAATAACATCATTTATAATAATAATAATAATAATAATAATAATAATAATATTGGAAATTATATAACTAAAATGACACAAATACCCTCAAATCAAATTTTTGAAAAAGTAAATAAAGGGCAAAAGTGACTTTGCACCTTTTGGAAAAATGGTTTTTCCAAAATGGTGCAAAAGATGGTGCTACATTGGAGGCCCTTTGCACCAAAATTTGGTGCATTTTGGTGCAAAGGGTAGTGCATTGGAGATGGCCTAAAGTCCTGGATAGATGGTCCCAATTAGCATTAATGCTCTAACAAAGTTAGGGCTTGTTTGGCGGGTTTTTGATTTAAACTTTCTGGTGGCTATTTTGGTGTACGTCACCGACTATTGTTGTACTTTTGTTGTCATTTTCATTGATGCATAGTGCTGGAGCATTATCCACTATGTGAACGCTTAGGCTTCGGCTGAACAGACTAGAGCAAAACAATTTCTCTGGTTTATTCTTTAATTGTCTAAGGCTCTAAGCTATAATTTCAACCTACAGTTGACTGTGATGGATGGTTGACGGGTGGGTCTTTAATTTCTGAGCTCAACACGAACATTTGAATTATTTCGTCACGTGCCAATCTAGATCTAATTGCAATATATATATGTTCACTTAAGACAGGCAAACCATGCAAGATTCAAGAAATTCTCTGTCACACATGTTCAGTATAAAGTTCAAGTATTTATTACTCTTATCCTGTGTTAAAATTTCAGTTTTTTGGATCATTGAAAACGAAATATTGCACATTATCATTGTGGAACTCTTTTTGTCGAGCATTAGCATTAATTATTCGCACATTAGGCTGGAAACACGAAAATGTTTGTGCTATGTGGACATGCTCCCTTTATTCATATTTTGCATATTTTATCGTTATGTGAAATCAAGAACAGCAAAACCATTTGTACATAAATGATTTTGCTAGAAAGTCACCAGAATACTCACAATGACGGACCCCACCTTGTATTTAAAAAATATTTATGCGGGCTCCACTGTGTATCTCTTCTCTGTTGGCTTTCTGTGGCCTCTGCTTCTATACATGAAGCAGAGTTCAATCAAGAATGAGGTCTAAGAATCTTGGGCACAACAAATTAAAATTTGATGATTTATTTTAAAATGCCAACATTATTAAATGGAGTAACTTAATTGTTTATAAGTTGATCTATGTTTTCATCATTATTCGATGTGAGATTTTATCCCTTAACACGTTCATGTAAAATAGTGGTTCATTTGTATACTAATCTTGAAATTCGTATACTCATTTTTTATTTTTAATTGAATCAAAATATTCGTTGGAGTTTAATGAACTCTAACATCATCTTAAAATGTTATTAGTACAAGCCGGTTTCTCACAGCATTCGAGTGCAAGTGAGAGCAAGTTCACATGGTTTAACAACAATGTTGTTGGGTTCGGCAACGATGAATGATTTATTTTATTTAATTCAAAATGGATTTTAAAGCACTTTTCTTCCGCGTGACATGCGAGATAACTCAATTTATTCACCACCCCATTGCACTTCATTGGGTTGATATTAAGTATTGTGAATTGATCGCAAGATAATAGCAAAATGAAATAAATATAACAGACAAGAACACCAAGATTTTGCGTGAAAACACAAGACATAAATAAATTACGGACGAAGGAGGAGAATTCACTATAATCAATAATGAATGTGTTTACAAATCAAGATCCCAATAATATCAATTAAGATCTAAAACTCTCAAGATATTGTATGAATATTATGACCTTAATATAAGTCGTGGATAATATATATGAACCCTAACATCCAAATTGTATATGAATAGGAGTCCAGAAAATATGTTAAGATGAGAAACGAGCCTGGTCGGATGTACACGTTGCTCGAGTGCTAGCAGGCGGAGGCAGACGGCAAGTCTTTGTTGAATTTTTTTACGACATCGCTAGAGAGCCAAAGCTAGCGGCTGACTAGCAAAATTGCAACGACTTTTCTCCTCGATCTATATTTTGATCTCTTTAAAACCATTTCAAGCAAAACTCTAGTACTCACTAGAATTTTGGGTCAAACTATAACAAATCTCCACCTTGAACCAAATTTCAATACAAGAAATTCCAAAACACATCTCCAAAGTAAACATCACACCACCTCTTCCAAACAAACCCCAATGGGCTAAATCAATGACAAATACCAACTAAGTTCACGCAATGCTCAAACTTAGCAATGTAAAGTGGTTTTGTCGTCATATCAATACGATTCTCCTTGGTTGATACCTTGCTTACTAAAATATCACCACGAGCAATCACATCATGCACAAAGTGATACTTCACATCAATGTGCTAAGTCCTCTCATGAAACACTTGATCCTTAGTCAGAAAGTTAGCACTCTAACTATCAAAATGCACTGTAGGAATCTGTGAGTCTTCACTGATTAACCAATCAATCCTCTCAATCACATAGCATCCTTACAAATCTCTCGGTAATGGCCATATACTATGCTTTGTTGTAAACAATGCTACTGTATTCTACAAAGTAGCTTTTCAGCTGTTAGCACAACTTTCAAGAGTAAACACATACCATGTAAGCGATCTTCTCTTACTAAGATTTCTTTCATAATCTGAATCCATATACAGAATAACTTCATTTGTATTTCCACTAAAATGCAAGCAAGTATTAGAACCTCTCAAGTATCTGAATATCCATTACACTGCTTTCCAATGTTCCTTGCTAGGATTTGACATGTACTCACTAACTGAACTGACTGCATGTGCCAAATCTGGTCTTACAAATCATAGCATACATAAACGAACCAACTGCATTGGAATAAGGAACCTGAGACGTATAATCAATATCTTTATTTGACTAAGGACATAAGCCAAATGTTAATTTAAAGTGGACGGTCACAAAAAAAAACTGACAACCTTTGTATTCAGCATATTGAGCCCGTGAAGCACCATCTGAACATGCCCCTTTTGACTCAAATACAATCTGTGAGCTTTCATATCCATCAAGATCTCCATACCAAAAATCCTCCTTACTAGACCAGGTCTTTCATTTCAAACTCTTTACAAAGTTGAGATCTCATCTTTCTAACCTCTGCTATATCATTGACTGCTATGAACATATCATCAACATATAACAATAGATATGTAATCGACCCATTCATCTCCCTTTCTGAAGTACATACAACTATCATAACTTCTTTTAATGAAAATATAACAATGACTTATTCAACAAACACACATAGTGTTCCTTTCCAAAAACTATGAAACCCTCTAGTTGTTGCATGTAAATGTTGTCCTCATGTTCTCCATGCAAGAATGTTATCTGACTTCTATCTGCTCAAACTCTAAGTCATCCTTAGCCACAACCCCGAGTAAAGCTCTAATTGAGATATATTTTACAACGTCTATGAAGTCAACACCGAAAGTCTAATTGTAGCCCTTTTGCTAACAATCTAGCCTTATACCTTGCCTCTTTAGCTCCTGATGTACATTCTTTCCTTTTGAAAACCCACTTGCATAGAACAACCTTCGCTTCCTTGGGTAATTTTACCAAGTCTCAAGTGCTATTTTTATTTAATGACTCTATCTCATCCTACACATCAACCATCTGCAAGAATCACTGCAACTAAATGCCTCTGAATATGTAGTAGGTTCCTTAGTGGAATCAATAATGTTCACCACACTCAATGCATAAGCTACCAAATATGATTCTTCATAGTTTTGTAGAGGTCTAATATGTCTACGAGGTCTATCTTTACCAATTGAATAATGTGGTGTTGTTGGTGGTGTAGGCAAAGTAGGTAAAACATTACTATCTGGCATATATGAACTAGACTGGCTTGAAACCTCTGATCTATCTTCTGAAGTATAGCTCCAACTTTCCATTTTGTAAATGAGCATAAGTACCTAAATATTTTAAAATCAGAATAATAAAAAAGTTTACCAAACCATACATCTTCTGGTGTTTTTTGTCAATGGGAACTGAGGGTGAGCACTCTATCATAAAACAAGCTATAGTAGCAGCTTCAATTTAAAAAGTTTTAGACAACCCAGAATTTGGAAGCAAATAATGAACATTTACCATCAAAGTTCTATTCATCCGTTCTGTCACACAATTCTGTTGCTGAGTTTTAGGCACTATCAAGAGTTTCAAGATATCTTTAGCCCTAAACAAGCTATTGAACTCATCTAAATAAAACTTCAGCCCATTCTTTATGCGTAGACGTTTCACATGCTTCGTTGTCATCTTTTCTATCATTTTTCCACTCCTTGAAGATCCTAAATACATCACTCTTTTATTTCAAGAAATATACCCTAACTTATTGGGAGAAATCATCCACCACTATTAACAAGTTATAAGCACCTCCTTTAGAAGACACCATAACCGGTCCCCAAAGATTTGAATGGTTATATTCAAGTGCTCCCTTCGTGTTATGTCTTCCTTTAGTGAACTTGACTATTTTTTATTTTCCAAAGACACAATGCTCACAAAACTTCATCTTATTAATCTTATGTCCATCACGAAGTCCCTTTCTACTCAACTCTGCTATACTATTCTCATTCATATGTCCAAGCTGCATATATCAAACTTTTGTAATTTCTTCATTTGACAAAGAAGAAGTGGTAACTGCTACATCCACTATAACTGTGGAACTCTGCAATATGTACAATTGAGTATAGCTTTTATGTCCTTTAATGACAACAAGAGCACCCCGGCTCACCTTCAAAACTCTGCATTTACCAGTTTGTCTATACCCCTTTGAGTCAAGTATGTTAAAATATATGAGATTTCTCTTCACTTTTGAAACATACTTTACATCTGTAAGTGTTCTAATAGCCCCATCGAACATTCTGATTCAAACATAATCAATTCCAACAAATTTGTAAGGTACATTGTTTCCTATAATCACAGCACCTTTCAAAACTTCATCATATGTTGTAAAATAGCCCCTGTTCGGACACATATATAATGTACAAGCCGAGTCTAGAACCCAATCCTCACAAGATTTGGAACCAATGTTAGAAATTGCAAGAAGTTCTCATTTACATTGCCCATCTTCCACAACATCAACCTCTGCGGTATTTTCAAGTTTCTTTCTTTTATCAGTAACATCAACAGCTTTGTTTATATTTTTCAAAGAGTAACAATCAGTTCCGATGTAAACTTCCTTCTTACAATAGTGATATACTTTTCTGTATGTCTGGATTTTGATCTGCCCCTCATATTCCTATCGAAATTCCTAACTTGATTCCTTCCATGAACAACCAAGTCGTCAGCTAGACTCCCGGATCCAACTTCAAGACACCTCATCTTTTTCTTAGAAAATAAAGCATCATAGACATCATCCATGATGAGAGTATCAAGATTGCAGAGTATAGTATCTCTAAAAGTCACATATGATGGTGGTAATGAATACAACAACATCAATGCTAAGTCCTCCACATCATGCTTAACCTCTAATTCCTCCAAATTAGCCATGATTTATTTAAACATAGTTAAGTGATCATCCAAGGAAGAACATTCGGACATCTGATGAGAATACTGTGTTGTTTCAATTATAACTTACCGATCAAACTCTTTGTTATACAAAACTGCTCCAGTTTCAACCACAGCCATGCGGTACTTTTCTCTTTTAGAACATCCTGAAGAATTTGATTTGATAGATATAGATGGATTTGAGATTGGACTTTTCGATCCTTACGCTGCTTTTCATCTCGTGTCCAAGTTGAATGCATCTTATCAAAGTCTAGAAATGCTTTCTCCAAATTTATATGCTCGAGAACTGCTCGCATCTTCACCTTTTATAGAGTAAATCTTATGCTGCGATCCAATAATGGAATATTGTATTTCATCATTGACATAAGGAAGATCAACCTTGCTTTGATATTAGTTTGTTGTGAGTTGATCGTAAGTTAATAGCAAGATGAAATAAATAAAACAAACAAGAATAACAAGATTTTACCTGGAAACCCAAGACGAGAAAAAACTACGAGTAGAGGAAGAGAATTATACTATAGTCAATAATGAATGTGATTACAAATCAAGAGCCCAATACCCTCAATTAAGATCTAAAGTTCTCGAGATTTTGTATAAATTTTATGACTTAATACAAGTCATGAAGAATATATGTGAACCTTAAAATCTGAGTTAGAGATGAATAGGAGTCCAGAAAATGTGTTTAAGACGTGAATGGGCCTAGGGCTGCCGTACACGCCGCTTGAGTGTCAGGAGAGCGTCGACGAGCGGTAGCTTCGTCTCTCAAGAGTTAATCGCAAGATAACTGCGAGATTAAATTAATAAAATAAACAAGAACACCAAGATTTTACGTGGAAACCAAAGGCGGGAAAAAACTACAAGCAGATGAGGAGAATTTCACAATAATAAATAATGAATGTATTTACAAATCAAGATTTCAATACTCTCAATTAAGATCTAAGGTTTTAAAGATGTTGCATAAATATCACGACCTTAATACAAGTGTGGAGACTATAGATGAACCCTAAATTTCAAGTTGTAAATTAATAGGGGTTCAAAAAATGTGTTAAGACGTGAAATGGGCTTGGATAGACGTACACGCTACTCGAGCATCAGACAAGCACCGACAGGAGGCAGCTCCATCACTCGAGCGTTAGGTGGGCGCCAAGTCTTTGTCGAGTTTTTTACTACGCTACTCGAGCGGGCAGCTAGCATAATTGAGATGACTTTTCTCACCAATCTATAATTTGATCTTTTCTAAATCATTTCGACCAAAACTCCAATATTCACCAGAATTTGGGACAAACTAAAACATGAAACGTGTTCTCAAATATTTAAAATGTTTAATGTCTCATGGTGTTCTACTTGTTCTGCTTGTTGATTTTGCTCAAGTCAAATATCAGACTTTCAATTTAGCATTACTTATGATGTGAACTCGCGTAGCGACATTGACTACAGAACCCACAGGAGATTGAATCCGACCCAAGAAAGTCCAAGGCAAATAAGGTTTATGGATGTTGATCCAAAAAACAATAAACCAAACAACCGACACAATCACAAACAGATATGACGACCTTTTGGTTACACAATTTAAGAATTCAACCCCGAAATTTAATGTTCGATCCAATAAATAATTGAATCAAGAAACCAAGACAATTACAAGAATATCTCAACCCTGTGATTACAAAATCTACAAACCTCACTTAGATTGTTTAATGCCACAAAGATTATTCATCTTTGATAAGTTCGATAAATTTGTCCATGAAGAACAAAGAAGAAAGCAAAACGCCTCTCAATTTAATTTCATAATGTCTTTCTTTAGTTTACAATGAAAGAAATAACACATATTTATACTAAAACCCTAAGACCTTGTTTAACATAGAAATAACTCTAAAAGATTACAATAATATAATAAAACCCTAATTAAAATGAAATTAACTTGAAAAGATTACAAAAGATATACTATAGATAGAATCCTAACTAAATAAGGAAACTCGCAAAATTTCAAAAATTCTACCCCGGATTATTTTTATGTGGTTTCTCTTTCCAACACACTTCAATTCTTGAATAATCGACACCCTCATTGGATCACATCAGACCCTCTGTCTTCAAGAAGATTCACCCTCGAATCTTCAGATTGGAATTGAATATATTTTTTTCTTTTGGAACATTCTTCAACTCTTTTTTTTTTCACTCAACACTTTCGCCCAAGTACTTCAAAGAACAAATTCGAACTCAACCAGGAGTTATTCTCATAGAATTCAAACTAAGTGAGATTTTGTAATTTGGAAGACTCAAGAAGAAAATAATTGAATTAGACAATCGAATGGAATTTTTGAATTCAAGAAAATGGTTATTGAATTTGAATCAAACCCAACAAAAATAGAATTTGACTCAAGATTGGATTTAGAATGCCGAAAATTTTTCTAGATAATTATTTTTAGATTTTCAGACCCTTTTTAAAAAAAAAAAAGATTTCGGAATTTTTTTTCAAAATTTTCTTTTTTGACCCGGAATTCAACTACAATACCAGCAAAAAAATGGAAGTTGATTTGGACGCAAATTGAGCACAAAAACAACTTTTTGACTTTTTTTGACAGAAAATTACAGATCAAAAGACTCTAAAACGAAAAACCAAAAAACAAAAATGAAAAGGATATAGTCTTGATTTGTTGAAACCGAAGCTCTGATACCAAATTATGTGAACCTATGTAGCGACGGTGACTACGGAACCCACATGAGATTGAATCCGACCCAAGAAAGTCCAAGGCAAATAAGGTTTATGGATTTTGATCCAAAAAACAATGAAGCAAACAACAGACAGAATCATAAACGGATATGACGACCTTTGGGCTACTCAATTTAAGAACTCAAACCTAGAATTTAAAGTTCGATCCAATAAATAATTGAATCAAGAAACTAAGACAAATACAAGAATATCTCGACCCCGTGATTAAAAAATCTACGAACCTCACTTAGATTATTGAACGCAATAAATAATTGAATCAAGAAACCAATATAATTACAAGAATATCTCAATCCCCTGATTATAAAATCTACGAACCTCACTTAGATTGTTGAACGCTACAACGATTATTCATCTTTGATAAGTTCGACAAATTTGTTCATGAAGAACAAAGAAGAAAGCAAAACGCCTCTCAATTTGATTTCATAATGTCTGTCTTTAGTTTACAATGAAAGAAATAACGTATATTTACACTAAAACCCTAAGACCTAGTTTAACATGGAAATAACTCTAAAAGATTACAATGATATAATAAAATCCTAATTAAAATGAAATTAACTTGAAAAGACTACAAAAGATATGTTATAGATAGAATCCTAACTGAATAAAGAAACTTGCGAAATTTCAAAAATTCTATCCCGGATTATTTCTATGCGGTTTCTCCTTCCAACACACTTCAATTCTTGAATAATCGGCACCCCTTTGGATCACATAAACTTGAGTTTTCTTGATTCGAACCCCATTTAGTGACAGTTAGTTGTAAGTGGAAAATTGTAATATGCTCCTTCGTCTAAGTTGATATTGAGTTATTGTGTCGCCATTACTGAAGTCATCTAAATAACATATCTGTTGGGCTTCGATACTCAATAAATTCCTGGAGATGATGTAAAATCGATGTTGAATAAATATTGTATGAACATCTAAGATTGATGACTCGACCCTAAAACTATTTGGGGCCATTGTAAGCAGTCTAATTAATTAGAGTTGCTCATACCCCCAGTTCCTCACTTAGTAGATGGCTTATTAGGCCCACCTATCATCTTCTTGTTGGGCTAGCCCATTACTATACCCTAAGTGATCCTATATATTTTTCTCATTCACGGTTTTGTCATTCAAATGTGTTTTGCCCCTTTATTTGAGAGAGAGACACGACCGCTTCCTTTTTTTGTATTTTGTGCTTCCGCTAATAGTTTGTCTCGTTCATCTTCTCATTGTTCTTCAGTGTTTATGGCTCCACCTTTGGGGTTGAAAAATACCTTTCTTTTGTGTCCTAAGTGGGTACAATTGAAAGCAGTCGAAGAGATGAATAGTTTAAAGGTTTTAGGTCGATCGATTGGGTGCTAATTTAGTTGGTAAACTGAGCCCAGAAACTTGGTAATTGGAGATCTTTGTTCAACATTTGGTATCAGGACAGGTTAGTGGTGGAATTTCAACCAAAAATCGACTAGAAATCACCCAGAATTGCAGCAGAAATCGAAGCAGAGAAAATATGTCTAGTTTTTTTCAATTTTTGCCCACACCTATTTTTGCATTTTTCGACGAAACCGCTCATCTTTTGGAGAAATGGCAACCACTGGTAGACTCTGCAGGTGAAGAAAAAGCTGACTGGATGACGAGTGGTGGTTGATGGGAGTGCATGGTGACTCCGACGGTGGCACTGGGAGAGTTTCTAGCGACGGTTTCTTCATACAGAATCTCCAATTTCACATTTCTAATGATTTTATGTTGTTAGTTTTGTGTTTCAGGGTATATGGTGAAATTTGGACAACTTTTCCCCTGCATGTTTGTGATTCAATTTTTACTCAGTTGATTGTTGCATTTGCTGGAGACTTTAGGGCGAATAGTGGTGGCCCTAAAGTGATAAATTCACATCTCTCGTAATTTACAGATTCAAATAGGTCCGCTTTGATTAATTGGCTAATCACATTTAAATTTTAGCATAGCGCGTCATCGTATAAGATGACATTAGGATCGGGGTTACTGTGAAAGGGTAACCATTGTTTGTGCTAGAAATTTAGGAATTATTTGTCTTATTTAAAGTGTTGAATTTAAATGCAAGTTGATAATTGCTTCTGTGTTTAATTGCGTGAGAATTTGAATTTTTTTGTTGACGTACATTCGTATTGCATTGACTATTCTGTTATAAACCTAGACTTGACCTATTTGAACATTCCCTTGATCGGAGCCATTTTTTGAGATCAACGGATTGGCATCGTCTGTAGGAAAACTTACTTTAACCATGAGTCTTCCCACCAAAAATCTTGTTCAAATATCCGATTGATATTTTTCCCTAAAAAAGGGATCGATCCTTGAAAAAGAATCAGTTATACATAAGCTCTGCCAAAAAGGAAAAAAGTTTGCCACTTTAGACCATGAGCTCCAGTGACGAAGATGTAAACCCACGGAGGACAAAGGAGATCTCTGAAGAAGAGATTTCTCGAAATGTACGCATCAGCAGTCCCACCACCGGTACCGTAAGGGCAACAAGACTGCCCAACTAATGGTCGAAGTGGCTACCATGGCAGTAAACATGAGGAACATTGCAGCTCAAAATGCAGCCATACAAGAACTCCTCATACAGGTGCAGAGTCGGGGTGGTTTCCAAGCCCCACAAAATCCTCAACAATCAGCCCATAGACTAACCGAGGTGGAATCAAGCAAGAGAACTCACTTGAGCCCCCAAGGTGAAGTCCCTATTGAAAGAGACGTAGGAATGGACACGTCGAATTACACTGTCGGTCGGGTTGACAATGTCCCTACATGAGAGGATAACCTCCCTCCAGAATATGAAGAGCAACCCTAAAGGTCTGAAAATGTCTTTAATAGAGTTAGAGAGGCGCCTAGGAATAGGGGCCAGCCCACACACCAAGTGGCTCGCCAGCAAAAGCATATGCAAAGGCAGGCTCAAGCCCCTCTACCTAGAAATAGGTGAGAAAGGAGAAATATGGTAGATTGGGGGAACATGGGAGAGATTGCTCAGCATCTACCTCGCCCAATAACTGATGGGAGCGACTCGGACGAACCGTGCAGGTCATATGAAAACTGGATGATGATGATGACAACCTGTCCTTCTCCAGGGAACTTCGCACCTTTTCGATGCCTCACAACTTTGTTCCTCCTAAAATTTCCATATATGAGGGAAAGTGCAACCCGGAGAAGCATCTCAACAAGTATAAAACACTTATGAGCTTCAGAGGTGCCTCGCCAGCCTTGAAATGCCGGGCATTCCATTTAACTCTGGGCGGAGCTGCTGAAGTATGGTACAGCAGATTGGCACCTCTTAGCATAAGGAGCTGGCCAAACCTGAAGAAAGCATTTCTGAACCAATATCTCTCAAGAAGAGGGATAAGCTCTAATACAGCGCTTGCAAGACATGAGACAACCAGCAGGGAAGACTTTGAAAAGCTACCTGGCTCACTTCATGGACGAAATAACTTATTGCGAGCAAGTCACAGACAAATAGGCCCTTTTCATCTCTAAAATGAGGTCTAAATATGAACACTTTGTTCTGGAGAGACATCTGAAGCAAGAATCCTTCTACGTATGACGAATTGGTGGAGATTATGAAAGTAGAAATTGTTAACGAAGAGATAATTGACCACAGAAATAGAGCTTCCTAAGGACTTCCTCCTCTTCAGAGGCAAATCGGTATAGGACTAACATCCCAAATGGAGAGCCAGCAATGGACTCAGGCCGAAAACGTTGTGGCCCCCACCTCAGGACAAGTACTGGTCACTATCACAGTAGATATAGTGCCTACTTTGGCTTATGAAAATGTTGAGTGCAACAATGACAACTCAGCTAGAAACATTGGACGATCCTCAACCTCTAGATATAGAGGGCAAGGCGGGATGCCTAGAAATATGCACCAAGGAGAATCACGACCTTATTGTGCTTTTCATCGCCACTATGGCCATGACAAAAGCGAGTGCAGAAATGTAAATAGGCCTGCCAGTGACCCACACAACGTAAGGGATCACAACTATCAAGGTACACGTAAAGGAACTCCCCAAGAAGAAGTGAAACGAGGCGACATTCGCCACGCAATGACATGAATGATGATAGGGAAAGGCCCCGGAGAGAGCAACATCCCAGAAGGGACTCAGCTACTTCCAATGAATAGCAGCCCATTTGAGAAATTGACACTATTATCGGAGGACCCCATGTAGGAGGCGAATCAGAAAATGCTCAGAAGCATTACATCAGAGAGGCGAGGAGTCTACCCATGGCAAGCTATATAGTAAGTCAATCTTCAAGGGGTAGGACCGAGGAATCCATTACATTCACTCAGGAAGACGCAATGGGTGTGCACTTTTCGCAATGCGACGCCCTTGTAGTCAGAGCCGTGGTGGCCCACAATGGGTTGAAACGCATGCTGCTAGATAATGGCAGTTCAGTCAACATCATGTTCGGATCTGCTTTTGATAAGATGGCAGTTGATCATGCGCTAACACCAATGACCTTGCCTCTCTACGAATTCGTCGGGGACAGCATCATTCCTAGAGGTAAAATTACTTTGGCT
>CAIGRO010046975.1:0-11668 GCA_903798355.1 Fraxinus baroniana
AAACCTATCATGTTATCAATCTTCTTAGATTGGCTAGAGAAAGATTGAAGGTGGGTGTTCGATTTTTCAAAATCACTCGTAAAACTCTTAACCTTAACTTTTAAGGACTCTTTTTCAAGTCTCAACTCATCCAGACCTCTAGTAGACTCTTCAAGTTTGACTATAAGTCTTTTTTTTTTTTCCAATTCAAGTTCATTCAATTTCTTAAAGACTAATCTATTAACCTTATATAACTTGATACTCTTCTTTTATCTGGTCATAAGCCTCATGAATATCCATATCATCGTCAGATCCTTGATCAGAATGTGATTGACTCATCTAGACAACAATTGGGTCACTGATTACAATTAAGCTCAACACCACTTGTTAGGAAACATTTATATCACTTTCTTTAAACAAAATTATGCAAAATTAAAACTATCAACAATAAAAAAGCAACAAATCACCATTTATTTGTTCTAGATGATTAAAATTATTAATCTAATTAAACCTTAATTAACAATCGCATAAACATTCAAATGAAAGCAATAAAAAAAAAACACCAGAATTTGATAAAGGTTGAAAATTCCTTGGATAACTCTTCACAAATATCAAAAACCTTTGGGCAAACTTTGCCAAAAAGATCCACTGCAAAAGTTAACTTACAATTGGTTCAAACATTGATAAACCTTAGCTGATTCTGATCACCCAACTTATAAATTATCGAATAAATCTTCGATTGTGAGATCTGCACTTTCCAGAACTCTGGACTACTTTTCTCTCCACAGATAACCAAGAACGAACTCGTTCTGGAGTGCTGAAACTCCAAACGCTTTTTCTCCAATTTCAAAACTTCAAAGGCTTATAGGTGAAGGTAAGGGTTTTTGGTCTTTTATCTTTTGATTGAATCAAGTGAATTATGGAATTGTTGTTTGATCTATGTAGGATGTTCTATTGAATGTATAATGGCTCAATCAATGGAGTAGAGATGGTTTAGGACGAATTATGGCTTGGATATATATGATATGAAGTCTTTAAAGTTGTTTGGGATTGTAAAAAGGTAAAAAATCGTGATCTAGGGCGTGGGCACATAACACTACCGCTCAAGCGCCATGCTAGCACCTATCTAGTGGCCAAGGTTCTGTTTTGGGCGCTCAAGCACCTAGAGGGTGGCCAGCGAGCTTTCTTTGAGCAGTCGTCAGTATTTTCAACATATCTTTTTCTCCTAATATCGAATCAAGGCGATTCAAAGTGGGATAAAAAGCTAACTCAAAGGATTACAGTTCTTCAATATTAGAATTTTTCAAATTCAAATGTTTGTCTATGTAAAAAATATATCACAACTTATGAATGAGAATTTGGAGTATGACTTGTGCAAAACTTTAATACTCCTTTGACTTCTAATTGCATCCCGTTGATCATATGTGATTTTCTTGGACATTTTTGAGTTATTTGACTCCTTCAAGATCCATACTACCAATTCATTGAATTTTTTACTTTAATTACAAGTCCATTACTTTAATTTTGTCTAAGGAATAGCCAATTAAAAATAGAGACCTAACAAGAAACTCACCTCTTGTTATCCCTCCTTTTATCTTTTACCCCTAACAAAGCCACTACCTCCTCTCTTCCACCCACATTTGGAGTCCCAAAACCAAAGCACTCTAATATATATTCAATTTTTTATTTTTTTGCTTTTTGATTTACCCTTCAACCCCAATTTCCCGAAATTCGTTGATTCCCCTTTAGTCGTCATTGAAAATCAGGTTTATTACTAGTCAAATTTCTATCTGAAGAACGTGTCTAATAGCCTATTTGGCATGTCTTTTGAAAAGCTAAAAACAGTTTTTGAGACACCAAAGTTGCATTTGGACCCGTTTGACTAATTTTATTAAAGTGCTTCCGATAGTTAGAAGAAATTATAGAGGAAACTGATCTAATTTGACTTACTCTAAAAGTACTCCTGGAAAAGAAAATATTTTTAAAATTAGTTTTCAAATAAGAATTAAGGTAGATTCATCCAAAAACTTTTCTATAAAAAGTAAAAGAAAAAGAAAAAGTTATACCAAACGGGTTTTAAATATGTTTCCAAAGTTGAATTTGAGTCAAACTAAGAAATATGAAAAATGTGGAAATTTTCCCTGTATTACCTATGCTGTAATCAATTTAGTCCATGTTTTCATTGTGAATGCCCTTGCAATCACAATCAAACACACCTTTGCGATAGCAAGAGCCATGTAACGTCCAAATGCTATAATTTGCTCTCTATTTTGAAATTCTTGTTAATCATTTCTCCTTTTGTCTTTGCAATTTAGGTCCTCAGCTTCCAAACTCCATGCTTTAGTCCCAATATCAATATCTTGTTCATTCCAAGTCCAAAGTAATTGCAATTGAAGGCCCATAACTCCAATACTTGATTATGTTGGTCCTTAATTCCTCAATTTTGTATAACTTCGATCCAGTTTAATCGCAACTTGTCCAATCCGAATTTTCTCCTAAATCAATCATAAATAAGCAAAAATTAAACATCTAAACAATATAAATACTCAAATGCCTACCTTTGGTTGGTCGAATAAGTGTATAACACACTTATCAGTAATCTCGTAAGAAAAATGACAAAGTAAGAATTTGATCGCTTCATCCACATACTGTATAGCCCATGGACATGCATCCTCGGAGATAAAATATCATCATATGGTAGAATCCGTCTATATCCAAAATATTCAAAACCAATTTATTCCCCTTGATGTTCCATAATATGCCACAACCCGAACCTAGTAATGGACAGCATTTGTTTCAACCATCTATTTTGAGGGGATTAAAATTAGATTTTTAATAGATTTTGATAAAAGTTAATGAAATGTGTTCTAGAAAAGTCGTGTATCCCATGAAATATATTGTTAAAATTAACTGTTGTCTTTAACTTAGATTAAAATCTAGATTTCAATCCCTATAAAATAGACATAAATAAATAATCAACATATAAGACTGTGATGCTCCTCTAAACAATGTTGGCTAAAAGACGAATTATTAAATCTTAATATGATATTAGAGTTTATTAGGATTTATGAGCAATTTGGTTCGTTTATAGTTTCAACAACCATTTGATTTTTAAGATTGATGTACTCAACAAGCTATGATCTTGATGGGTCATATTAAAGATACAAACCCACCTCGATTAGATAATAAAAGCAAAACAATAATCAAGATATAAGAGCTTGAACTACTTGACCTTTTAAGTGAGACCCAAATTTTAATATGACATCAAAGTCTATTAAGCGCAATCCACCAATACAATCCAACTAAAATTCAAATTTTAATATGATTACATAATACCACAATCAGTTTTACCATTCATCCGACGTCTTATACGCTTTCCAGCATTCATTTCCAGTCAAATATACCAACATGCATGAATTGGAATTAAGGTTAGAATATGTCCAGGATAGCAATACCCTAATTGAATACAGCCTCATTGCTCATTTCAATATGAAAATTTATAAAAAAATCCGACAAAACTGTCCTAGCTTAGCAAATAGATGTCCAGGAAGCAGAGAACGTTATTAGACAATTGTTCTAGATTACAAATATGAGTTTCTTTGCTCTTCATATAGATGACTGCAAGAACTTATATCAAATGTTCGAAGTTCATTTGAGTATAAATCAGACATGCAATGAAAGAAACTCAATTATGAAAACCTTCCAAGTAACAAGCTGCAGAAAAATTTCATTGCAGAAAGAAAAATTGCTACAGCTTCAACACCAGCAGTACCTATATAACTAGTCATTCCTACATCTCGAAGATGAGATCTATCATCTATAAAGGACGTTGTCTGAAATAGAATTGGAAAAAAAGAACAAAAATAAAGCGGAGTTGAAAAATGAAAAAGAAAAGATAGCTTTTAGTTGCTTTCAACAAACTAAACTGGATTATTTCTGTCAGCTTGATCCTAATGCACAGAAGGATGGTATACAGTATACGACAGGAGAAGGATCGCAACCGCCCAGTTAAATCTCTGTGTTGCTTGTACTTGCTTCACCATTAAACGCCTTCCCTTTTTGACAAAAATCGTATGTTGGCCTGGACAAGGGAAGGCATGTAAATATAGAGGAACAATTGGACAGAAAATAATTAAAAAAATTCATAAGATCTGAAGCAAAAGTAGTGTACTAAGATTGATGCTATGCAAGATCAAAGAGGAGCAAAATACCCCAAGGTCAAAGTGGTGTTGGAGATATCATCATCAAGTCCACTATTTTCTGTTTCACAACTACCAGAACCTCCGTTGCTCCAATAATTATTCTTTTCCATGGGAGAGTTCTTAATGATGAGTGGCACCAAATGCTCAGTCGATGGAAAGAAACCTTTCAGTTTTTCTACCTGCATCGCATATTAAACCAATAAAAGGTTTCTAGACATAATTCATAACTAAAAGCCTGCTACAAGGAATTGTTTGTTACGTAAAGAAAAACTTAGATTGCCTGTTTGCATAAAGCTTTGTTTTCCAGAATAGCCTGTTTTGCCTGCATAGGAAAGTAAATTAGATACTTTTTGTACAGAAACTAGTGTCAAAATATTCTCGTGCCCAATTCCGTTATCAAGTTCATAATTCCTCCAGTACATGATCCAATTCGTTTATTCCAATTTTCATAACCGGATATGATAAGCTTTCTCTTACTCGGAAATTCTAGTCCCACCTATATAGAATGGTCAAACTAGATAAAAGTCGTGGACTTCGCATACCAGCATTTTCGATTGTGATAGTTGTTGCTTCAATAGTTGCTCCTGAAAATGAAGAACATTCTATTACAACCCTGAAGTCTCTTAAGAGCTTAAATATGTATGGTCGATTGCATTCTGAATTTCCTATGTAAGAACTAATTAACCATGTCATACAACTGAAAGAGGAAGAAAATCCTTAACCTTCCTCTCTTTTATGCTTAACAACCCTTCATTGAGTTGTTGTTCGAGAGCACCCAGTTCTTGTACACTCATCCCTGTGAGGTCTTTACCCAACAATTGCCTAAACATACAGCCAAAAGTTATTTAAAAAACCATCATATTTGGAAAAATATTTAGTAATCGACATGCAGTTTACTAAGAAAATCATACATTTGCTTTGATGTAAGTTTCATTATTTCCAGCTTGAGCAAGTCCATCTCCTTGGGTTCCTGTTTCAGGTTATATAAGAGGGAACCCACCAAAAAAAAAATTGGTTATTAGCAAAGGTTAAAATCGATAGAACATCTTCATTTACGTAGAAGTGACCAAGAAGTAACCACTCTAACGAACATATAAACGGGTATAAGGTCTTCTCAAAACTACGTAATCAAGTACTCAGGTAGTCAAATTTTCTTAACCGCATTCAACTGAGAGCCCGACAAGTATCAGTATATAGTATCATCATGTATTTTTAATAAAATCATCAGAAGTTGTTATTATCAAGTGAAAACCTCATAAAAATTCCATTTCGTCCCAAATTCAGGAGGAAGATTAGATTTAGGAACAGAGAATGGAGGGAAGGGAGCAAGCCTACTGCAAATCAACAACTAGCCAAAAAGAATATAGAACACCTCTGGCTTGAATGCTGGTACGGGCACCTCTAGTGGACCCCGGCACTTGTTGTATCTCGAAAGTGTTCTCTTCATGCTGCAATAACAGAGAGATTTTTTCACACTGTTGACCATACAATAATGTTCAACGTGAAACTGATAGTCGAAACTAATATGCATCAATTTTGGCAATACATTTAGCCCCTATTTGACCTCTATTTTTTTTAACTCATTTTTCCAAACACATTTCAACCAAACATTTCATGAGATTCAAAATTTTTATCAACTTTCAACCATCCATTTCATCAACTTCTATAAAATCTAATAAATACAAAAATTCTGGCCTGTATCCGCATTTCTCTGTTCCAATTGGATTCGTAATGTAAAATAAAATCTGCAATGAAAATAGATGCCATAAAGAGATTGTCCAAATGCGTGAAAATGTTCCAATCTAGTTCTGGTATCCTAGATTAACACAATTAAAATACAAAATTTTAAATGCTTACATCCAAATCCAATTAAAGTAATAGTATTCTCTATGGACTAACTCGTCTTGTTGGTATCGACCAGTTCATGTTGTGTATATACCTATTAACTCCTTTCGTCATACTGGCCAACTCATTAAATGATGATGACTAACTCATCGTATTCACCAACTCAATATTGTCATAATTGTCCAGATAATCTCTTTATTTCAAAATTTCAACCCTTTTTAATTCGAGTTATTACATAAAGGCATCTTTCTAAAAGAAGAGAAAATTGCAGAAAAAGACTGAGTAATACTGGAATGATACGCACTCACTCAACAATTAATTGCACCCATAATTTCACTCAATTCTGGCATGGAATGAAATAAAGGTAAAAATTTCCAAAAAACTTAAATTTTAAAAGAGAACGAGGCCCAACAAATTGTCAATAATTACTTAAAAATAAAATTTACACCAGCATTCCGATCCCCTTTGTATTATTTTTGTATTTGGAGCACCAAATAACTCAAACAAACAAAAAAAAAAAAAAAAATTTCAAACGCTGGAAAATTCAAAAACATTTTCTCTAATTTATTACAAAATTAATTAAACAAAGCCAAATCATACGAAAATCCAATTAAACAGTAACTTATCAGTCCAAAGTCGTGTAAAATTGCAAGCGTTTAAATCAACATCCAACTCAAAATTTTACATCAAGTTGATTAAATCCTTATTAAATTTTAATAAAGTTCATTAAATCCTTATTAAAGCATAAAATCAAATATAACAAGAACACAAATGCAACAAATCAATGAGACCCCAACTCAAAAATCCAAAAAGAATCCCAAAAGAATAATTTGAAAGCATAAAGTGCATACTTGGAACTGGAAAACTCGTAAAGCTTTCCCGTGCTGGAAAAAATTATAACCGAAACATCTGCCTCGCAAAGAACAGCCAGTTCATGTGCCTTCTTCAACAGGCCTGTGTGTCTCTTTGTGAAAGTGATTTGCCTGCTGTTTACATTCTCGATCTTCTTGATTTCAATCTTTCCTCGACCCATTTTTTTTCTCACCCAAAACCCAGAAAAATAAACAATTAAGATCCCAAAACACCAATTCCTCTTCAGTCTGTCCGGCTCTTGTCTCTCCTGAGTTTTAAACTATAAAAGACTAGAATGACACATACATGCATGTACAAAGAAAGAGAAATGGGTTTTTGTCTAAAAATGGAAAAGAGAGGGTTTAAAAATTGGGAGAAAAAATGGAATACAAGAGGGAAAGAGGTAGGGGTATTTAAAGCCCCAATGGCTTTTGCTTTTGCTTTTGCATGGCTATTTTATTTTGTGTAAAAAACCTCCTTTCTCTTGCTGCCAAATTTGGCTTATATTGGTGTAATACAGTGGGTTCCACTTTGTAAGGTTTTTAGTCCTAACCTCAACTTTCTGGAAATGTAGTTTTGGATTCTCAATCTTCAAAAGCAAAATTTTGGATCCTCAACCTATTTAAATTTGTGAATTTAGATTTTTTATATGATAGAAACTGTCAAAGTGATAAAGTTGGATGATAAAATTGTCAAATAAATTAACATCTACATTTACTCTTTCGTCAACTTGAGAGACCTGAATCCCCAAATTTAAATAAATCGAGGACTTAAATCCTCAATTTTGAAGATTTCGGATGCAAATATTTTACTTAAAAATAATACGTACAAAAATTACAATTCATAAATACTTGGTGAACTTTTGAAAACATAAAAGAGGTAACAAATTGTTATTGCATTTTATACCCTTTTTGACAATATTTGACTAATTTTAAGCCAAGTTTTGTCTCTTCTAAACAATTCATGTACTATTTTCAGCATTGCTTTTGATTCGGAAAATTTAGGGCGTGTTCGGTAGAGATTAAAATTTGATTAAAATTGAAAAACTAGTCGTTATTGTTGATTTTTATTAGACGAGTGAGACCCAATAACGATCATATTTTCAATTTTAATTTGATTTTAAGCTGTACCGAATGGGGGCATAATTTCGATTTTTGTACTGCAATCAATATTTTGTTGTAAAGGGTTAATTTTCCATATACAATAGTGGAAATATTTTATTTTAGAACAATGAATAATTGTTTAAATAATTAATTTAATTATTGTAATCTTTTTTCATATTATATGTAACCGTCCATGTAATAATTAATTAATATCAATTAAATCGGTAATAAATTAAATCTGGTTTACATATTTTGGGTAGTTGTTTTATTTTAATAATCTTGTTTAATGTAGTCTTAGCACATAAGCATTCTATTTGGAAAAGTGGAATAAATTTGATAAACTTTGAATTCCTCTTGTATTTATCCTTTCAATTATAGTTAATGATTAATTGATTTCTCTTACTATTTTTAATGCAAAGGTACCAAAACTAGGGTCACTCAATTTCAAGTGAGATTTTATTTTAACCACTTTGATTTCCCCTTTTAACACATCATTTCAGTTTCAATTTCACTTCTTTTTAATAACAAATGACAATTCCATCACAAAATTAACTATTATTCATATATGATGGTCGTATTTTCTTGTAGAGATAATGAATGTTGATAGAGCTCGTTTATTGTCAACAACAATTTTTTTTCACTTGTAAAGTTGTTTTTACACAACATGCAAATAGGTTAAAAATCATATTTTTATAGCACGACTTCCACGGTAAAAGAACAAGTGTGTAACATGTTCAACCAACAACTTATTTATTTTCTATCTTTTATTTGTTTCTTATTTGTAACTCCACACACTTATATATAATTAATGCGATATTTATGCTTAGTAAAGGGTGATTTCAATTGAAAATTTTGAAAACTTTTATAGATTTTTTAAAAGGGATGACTTTCGTGAATTTCATTGGACTTTTATAGATTTATATAGAATTAATGGAAGCATTTTATAAACTTCTATAAATTTTTATTTTATAACTTTTATATATATTATTGTAGAATTCAAAAGAATTTTGAAAACTTTCACGATTTAAAATAGAATCGCGTAAGTTAGTGTTACAGTGTGAATTTGTCACGTACAAAGTGATAGTTCCCACAATTTCCGTCCTCTCTTGCAATAAAAAAATATTTTTAAAGAATAAAAATTTAAATCACCTTAATTAAATAAATAATAATTAGAATAGCATTTATATGTGCATATGTTCCATTATTCTTTGATTAAAAAAAATTAATGTTCAACATTATCAATATGACATACCTGTGAAGAGTAAACACGAAATTAATATAATTAAATTTCGTTATAAATTTGTATTTTACGTATAAAATTTTATAATTTCATTATAAATAGATCTTTTTCATAAAAAAATGGATGAAAACAAAAAGAAATTAGAATCTTTAATTGTAATTTAATATTTTCTAGAAAATGGAGATAAACAATAAGAGAGAGAGAGAGAGAGAGAGATGAAAACAAATATAATCGATAGAAAAAATAATTTTTAATCACGGCTCTACGTCTGTAGAAGGGAAAAGGAAAGAAAATATTGAACGAAATAAAAAACATATATACATTAATTTATTTATTTTTTGGAAGTCTCCAAAAATTTTGGGATGAATAAGAGATAAATTTTGAGATTTTATCTTTGTATTTTCTGTTTAAAAACTAGTACTCTAGAGACTTTTATAGAACTCTTTTAGAGTAACTAGCAATTTGAATACCTCAAAACTTATATAAACTTCTAAAAAGTTTTAATTTAACAGACCTTGACTTTTAAAGACTTTTAGAAGTCTATAAAAGTTTAAATTGAATATATCAATACCTTTAGAACGTCTCAAAAATTCTACATAAATACTCCTAGGCTTTTTAAATTTTAAAAAGCATTTAAAAGTATCATTTGAACATACCCATAAGAATATCATGAATTTATTTAAGTTTGTTATAAACTCATAATTATCACAGTAGACCGTCCATATATGCTTGGACTACATCAAATACTAGAGATGGCAAAAAAATCCGTCCCGCCCCGACGGGTTGGCAGGGCGGGGCGAAGGTGCCTTGCCCCGTTAAAAAAAAAAATTGAACATTGTTTGTTTAATTTTGGACATTATTTGGTTTGGATATTCATGTAGTTATTTTTAGTATTGTTTGCTTTGGATTATAAATTTTTGAATTTGTATTTAATTAAAAATTCTTGGTTTAAAAAAAAAAAAAACTAAATGGGGTATTAAACGGGGCAAGAATCCGCCCCGCCCCGAACCCGCCCTTTTGCCATCACTATCAAATACCCAATTGGTAAGTAGTTATTGCATTGCGATTAATGCATATCGTATTCTAATCGACGGCCGACCGTTGACAATGTTGACAACCGGCCACCGACGAGTTTGTATCTCTTTCGGCATTTTCTGATTCTCCCCTTCTATTGGAGGTATTTCTATTGGAAAGGTGAGCTCAACGTGTCAGTGCGTTCGGCTCTTAAACTGATTTATTTGTGTTCATTTTTCCAATTTTTTCAATGTTTTTTGCTCTTGTAATTAAGTAACTAAATAAGAAGAATACAAAGAGGAAGATGAAGGCTCTTTATGCTTCTCTAGATATGATTAAGGTACAAATCCGTATCTAGGACCTCCGACCATGACCACCAATCGTTGACCATTAGAAATATGCTTTTGGCACTAGTTTGTACCATTTTGTTTTCATACATGTTGTTGGCGACGCGGGATAAATATACGTGCGGGTAAAAGGATTGTTGTAAATCGAACAAATGAAAGGTAAAGTTTAATCCGCAAGAGCGTGATTAAACACTATAGTGTAGTGATAGGGAATGTAGTATGAAAGCTACAAATGAAAACAAAATCAAGAATGGAAGAAGAAAAAGAAGAACATTCCGAGGCACGTGATTTTCACTCTTTCCTTAAGACAAAATTTCCCCGCAACGGTATTCACGGTTCACAGCACTTGTCTCCCAAGATACAACAGATTCAACTTATGGTAGAAACACTTCAAACTACAAGTTATGACAGACTTCCGACAGAGTTTCTCTCTACAAAGATGAAAATGGTTTTTGATGAGTTTGGAAGTGATTGCAAGAGTTTTAATACAACGCTCAATGCAAATATGGTATTAGAGGTTGTGAATGAAATGTCGCGCCCCAAGATCAGCAACACTTGCCATAGGTCACACCATTCACTTGTCGCTAGTATGTCGCCATCACCTCACTCGAGTGATAAAAACAGAGACTTTTTCGCTAGCTTATCGCTCGAGCGACAGTTTAGTCATAAGTTAGCAACAGCCTTAATCAATTTTTTAGACAACTTCTTCTATTTTTCTTCCCAACTTTGGACAGCAATTTCTCATTCATTCGGAATTGGTTTTGAGATTCCAAATATACCACGACGATCTACTTGACGAGTAGAACAAGTTGGTCTATTTATATTTATAATTTGACCATCGGATCAAGTCCGAATATTTGGTCGAAGTTGACACGAAAGTCATTTTTCCAAATTTTTGGTTTTGACACAACCAAATTTTCAATTTTCTAAACCAATTTCCAACAATCCCCCACATGAATAGAAATTCGAACATGCATATGAAATGCTAAATTATAATGCATTGTAGAGAAAAGAGAGCGAAAAAAAACTGCATCAGGTAAGGTAGCTTCCGGCTTTGAACTTCCTTTAGTGAAATACTATCGGACT
>CAIGRO010047017.1:0-16839 GCA_903798355.1 Fraxinus baroniana
TTTTTATAATTTTTTTTAAAAAATATTTTTCTTTAGAACACGAGATTGTATCGTTGAAAATTGCAAGTCAAACAGATAATTTTTTAAGGTTGTTGGGACATGTTACTAAAATCTATGACTCAAAAGATTTAATACATTTCACATGATGAAATTATATTTAAATGTGTCGAACATATCTATCTACCTATTTTCAAGATTGTGGAGGCTGTGATCCTAAATGCATGAACGGGTGGGAGTATGATCTAACACTTTATTAAAGAGAAAAATGGAATTTGACATAATTTCAATTGAAATATATTAAGTTCATATTTTATTTAAAAGTGAAAAGTGGGCATGGATCAAGTTTTCTATTTCAATATCACCAGAGAATTAAAATATTTCGTTTTCAGTTCAAAGTGAGACCAGTGGAAAAGCCAAGTGAGGTCAAATCTCATAATGGAAATGGAGGGTTGCCATGTAAAGTATATTACTCATAAACTTTGACTTGCGAGTCTAGTGAACAATTTTCGCGGAAAGGATGCAAACTTGAAAAGAACCTTTAGAAAAAAGGAAGATTAGTCTTCCATGGGTTAGGTGCAATATCATTGTTACTTGTTCATGTAACCATGTTTAAACTCTAAGCAGCCATAATTGAATTTCGATCATTGTTAATGCCATTTATCCTTGCATGCCATATTAAAAGGATTCTATCCAAAAGCCTCTTCCAATAAGATCAAATACAATGTTATGGCCCTACAAAGAAAAAAAAAAAAAAAACCTCAATTCTAAGCGTGTACGACATATTATCTATGAGTTGGCCTCGGGACAAAAGCCTTTTATTGCAATAGGAGGGGGCTAGCTCATCAGCCTAGCTACTTTGAACTTGGCGTGCATTCTTTTCAATAGGAGGTGTTTTTTTCTTTTCTTTTCTTTTTGAACATATGCTCGAACAAGGACAGATCCAAAACTTCAACTCAGTTAGGGCAGTCGGTCAATGGCCGTATTGAGATGTCATTTAAATTAAATAATATTAAAAATTCTTTAATCTATATTGAAATGCACTAAAACATAAAAATTATATCTATTTATATCAAAATAAAGTTCAATACAATCCGAAATAATAATATAAAATACATGAGACTTCTTTATGCTATTGATGCTTATCAAATTATTTGCTCGACTAGAAGCAGTGTTGGATGCACCAACTAGATCGAGACTTTCGTTTAAGTTGGAAAAATCGTTCCATAATCTATATTAGAATTGAACGTTAGTCAAAGATAAAACGTAATTAAAATTAATTTTAAAATATGATTAAAGTTTCAATTTTCAATTCCCAACACCAATTTATCACAAATTATAAATTTCCCAATTTCTCATTTTCAATCTTCACAAATCACATATTCACATTTCACAATTCAACCGTCGCGGTCGGGGGCAGGGGCTGTGGGTGGGGGATTGTTTTGATCTTTTGGTGGTTTTTGTAATAAGTAAATGTATAATTCTTATTGGTTTTTTTATTTTTTTTATTTTTAACTACAAGCCTAAAACCAATTCAAAGCTGAAAAGCCCAGCATTAAAAAAAATATGGCCCAACAAAATTAGAAAAATGCCCAATTTTTTTTTACCTTCTTCTTCCTTGGCTTGGCTTTCCTCGGTGACTCCTCCTTCAACACCATCCATGGCGTCGACATCTTCACAAACTCCACTAAAAATTCAACTCCTGTGGAGTCAACATGGGCGGTCGGATCATCTTGTCGGGTGTTGGCTCCGCCACTGGGCTCGAATATAATTTGAAGGATCCTAACTACGGCATTCATATAAAGGTATAGTGTGTTGTACCAAATGTTTTGTACCATAGAGACTTAAGTGAATTGGGTTTGACTAGCCCATGTCCCTGTAAGCAAGGTCCAATAAAACATGTCCGGCCTATGTCAATTTTCCAGTAATAGCAGCCAAGGTTTCCAATCTGTAGTTTTATTTTCACTTTCATCCCCAATCTTTCATTCGTGATACTTTGTGCTCATCGTTTGGAAAATGCGCGGCGTTTATCCAAAAAATTCGTTGGTGTTGTTTGTAAGTATCGGTTTTTTAAGGTAAAAAGTATCTGCAGCTCATTTTTGTTGACGTTGTTTGAATTTTTTTTCCCGACACAAATATCAATATCTCTCAATCGCATTATTCTAATATATTTGGCAAATGTAGGTTTGTAGGTGCAACATTTAATACTTTTACTATCTTTAAAATTCTTCGTACTACAAAACTTAGAAGCACGAAGCTACAAAAGATTATAGACATTTCGTAAATATCCTAGGGTTAAATCCTTAATTTTTATCATTGTTCTAATATTTTTTGGGGACAAGGATGTTAAAATCACTAACGGTCCATTCTGCCACTTGATTGGGGTCTTTATAAATTTCAGTCCCCAAGTCTACAGATGTCCACTGCCTCCTAGCTGGAGGAGTCCCTGGATCCTGCAAACCAAATAATCTAGTCAATTGCACAATTTGGTATTATCCAAGTAAAACTGATAAAGTTTGGGTCTAAAACCTGGTAGAAATAAAGGGATTGTGATAGCCTCCCAACGTCGAGCTCCCACGTTCTTGGATCACCTATCCATCCATCCCCTTTCCTCGTTGGGTATCCATAATCACCCCATACAGGGTGTGGCAAAATTTGCAGTATCTCCTGAGGCTGAGGATTACTATACGGATCGCACACGATATTAGGACTCTCGGCGAATTCTGCGTTACCCGGTAAACAGTACATGTGATACGCCTCGTACGGGAAACGAGCAGTGTCGTTTCGATGAACTCGAATCCCATTAGGAAACGTGTGGTATGGGGGACACAATTTGGCATCGTTTGGATTGCACCAAGATGGTGTGTCTGGATTGAGTATCATTTCACTATATCGAGTTACGTCTGAAGTAACATCACCATCGCATGGTTGGCCATTGTTTTTCCAGCAGCTCCCTATGTCCAACAAGTAAAATTGGCTGCCAGAACCACCTCCTCTTATCACATTTAATGTGAATTTAACTTTGAAATTTGGTGATTCTGGAATCTGCATAAAAATGTGTTATCTTTTTTAAAGATTAAGCCATAATCTCAATTCTGAGAGAAATAATGAATGGAATGGGAAAGTTAGAAACACACTCATAGAAAAGTAGAGATTAAGTTACGTCTGGTAGTTCCTTGCAGATTTAACAAGGTCTTCTACTTCGAACCTCTCTATCTAATCTAACCGTGGTAGATCGGATAAATGAATGCTTATATACCAAAAAAAAAAAAATCTTTTGCGGTCGAGGGATAATTGAAAAGTATAATTAGGCTCTACAGCACACCTTCTGAAAGTATGATCTTTTACAAAAAATTTAAAAATGGGAATTTTTTAAAAATAACTGAAAATCCATGAAATATAAAAGGGAGTTCTGTGAAAGTTTGTTCAATTCTTCATTCCGTCATTTCAAGTTGATATCTTGGATTTTGATGAAGTAATGCAAATCAAAGATGTTGTAAAAGTGCACAAAAAATTGATACAAAGTAACTAAATCACCCAAGAAGAGAAGAATTTACTTACAACTTTTAACATTCCCCTAGTGGAATAATGGTAACCACCAGAAAATCCAGTTGTGGCATCTGCTCTAAAGTAAAGCATCAACCATGGATACTTCTCGGAAGTCCTCAAAACATGGTGAAAAATCCAGCTTCCTTTTCCAAGTTCCTTCTCCCATGTTACTGAATAATACGAAATATTTTCATTCGACTCAACTTCCAAATTCCACGACCCGTAAAATGATCCCTTAAGCGTAGCTCGATTAGGCCCTTCTAATTTAGTATAGTTGTGATATATCAATGGTTGATTCATGCAACCTTTCCCAAAACATGGGAACCGGCTATCAGGACCGTAAGGGCCAACTTTAAGGCCGTTATTCGGGCATTTTGCTGCATAAGTGTCCATATTACCATTCTTAAGCATGATCATCCAAAACTGCCAAGGGTTTGGTGTATCTTCAACTTGACATTTATCTCCCAGATAGAGTTCTTTTTCTGCAGCATAGAGGTCTACATTGTCAAATGCCTCTTGTTGTCCTCCAAGAAAAGGTTGTCCTACTCCAAGCCGGTTTTCTTCTTCTGTAACTCTATGGACAAGCATGTATGGCATTGAATTGCAAAGCGAACACCGGTTTTCCCCTGCAGAAAATAACAAAAAGTTGAGCTAAGGGATTTTGAAAAATTTGAGAATTTCATAAATGAAGAAAAAATAAAATAAAAAATATATATTGGCTGAGACGCGATGTAATAGGTATTGATACAAAAGCGCTCTAATCATTAAATTTTCTACACTAAAAAGGTGCGTTAATAATTAAATTACATATATTTAAGTGAGCGGTATATCAACTGTCATATAAAGACTAATTTGGCGTGCTCTTAAAACATCAAACATAACTAGTTCTCCCACAAGAATCGAAAAGAAAATAAACAATGTCAATGATTAGAGAAATCGAAAAGAAAAATGAAAACTCACCTTGTTGAGGAGAAGCTTTATATACGTCAAAGCAATCTGCAGCTCTTGGACTACCCATCTTTGGAGTTTCTTCTCCTACCTCATTGCACTGATTCCATGCTTCTATTGCCAATCTTAGTCCATCCCGTCTCATCCCTGGATCTCCAACTGCTGATAAGTACTCATTTTCACAACTTACACATATTACTCCATACAAAGAGGCCAATGCCATAGCCACAAAAAGGGCTTGCAACGTGCAGTGTAAAACTTCTCTTTGTGCCATTGAGAAATCGAGCATTCATCAATTGCCTCTACTTTAGTTTGCCATAAAATATGATAGATATTATTTATCAAAAATAGTTAGTGATACTTTCCATTCTAATTGGTAAAGAGTACCAGAAAGGAATTGGTTGTTAGTACTTACATTTCTCATAAATGGTTGGTTGCAACCATAAAATGAGAACAAGAAAAGCAGTTTGAATTAAAAGTAGTACACCAAAAGGAACCTTTTTATCATGTCGGCTCTTTTGAAAATGATCTACTTTAATGTGCATTTATCTTGGATTGACCTATTTTTCATGTGCTTTTGCTTGTCGTAATTGCTAACGATCTAGTTGCTTCAAATATCTTATTACATCTAGCAACCAATAATGATGAATAAAAAAGAAGGATTCGTGTAATTGATTTCAAATTTACCAGAGACTAAACATCAGTTTGAAAGGAAAGGATAAAGAGAATGCAAGGATGGATTTGGAAATTGAGAACTTGGAATTCAAGGCATCCCTTGATGAAGCCAGAAGTAAGAGGAAGTCAAAAGAAATGGGCTATTCAAATCTCAAGTAACAAATATTCTTTTGTACAAAATTGTTAGAAACAAGAAGGGGGGGCCCCTTGGTTGTTTTGGTGGATGTGGAAAAGATATCTTGTTAAGTGGAAAGCCAATCTAACTTTATAATGAAAAATGAATTTGAACAACTTACTACTATAACAGTCAAGACGAGAAGTAGGGATGTAAATCTAACTGTGTTGTTTGCTGTCGAATAATCTAGCACAAGTTGCGTTGTGAATCGGTCGGTATTTCTGGGCACGTCATTCTACTCCTATGGTCCATGTCCACGACCCACCTGAATTGTGATTCCATAAAATAGAAAATTTGAGAGGAAAATTATGGAGAAAGCCAAAAAGTATTAAATCTTGTTATTAGATTATATGTATAATTCTAGTACTTCAAGAAAGATTATTAGTTAAACAATTTACATTGGTAATGCTATTGAGGATTATAAACCATGTATCAGAATTCAGCATGTATGTGAGGGGGACGTCAAAAATTAAGCTTTTAGATGAGGTGTTTCAACAATTACTCCTTCCCCAGCTAAGAACTCGTGAACATTTCCATCAATTTCTATCGTGCTGCAACCAGGCTCTTTGTTTAATCCCTTTTCCCTCATCCTCGTCCTCACTTCCATAACATCGTCCCATCTCCCCAAAGATGCATGAACATTTGACAGCTGAACATAACCAGCACCGTCTTTAGGATCAAGCTCTAAAAGTTTTCGAGCGACGTATTCAGCCAATTCTACATCACCATGATTTCTACAAGCAGCCAAGAGAGACTGCCAAACAATTGGACTTTCTTTCACTGTGGATTTGTTCAGAAGTTCTTTAGCCTCATTTAGCAGACCACGTCGACCAAGTAAATCGACCAGACATCCATAATGCTCAATAGTAGGTTGAATTCCATAAGCGTGAACCATATGATCGAACATCATAAAACCCTCAGACACTAAACCTGCACGACTGCAAGCTGACAATACGCTTACAAAAGTGACCTCATTAGGCGTAAAACCATCAGAAACCAACTGATTGAACATTTTCAACGCGTGATGTCCAGAACCATGGATGCTCAACCCTGCGATCATTGCATTCCATGTACTAATATCCCTCATCAATGTATTATCGAATACTTCCAAAGCCTTCTCAATGAACCCACATTTTGAATACATATCCACAAGAGCTGTAGCTAGAAAACCTTCCACTTCGATTATGTTCCTGTCAATGTAAGCATGAACCCACTTGCCTTGGCTTAAAGCTCCGAGGCCAGCACAAGAAGATAGCACGTTTACGAGTGTACAATTATCAGGGCACACCTTCAAACTCTGCATAACCTCAAAAAGCACCAAAACTTCACCAAAAGCACCAGCCTTGGCATATGCACTGATCATAGCATTCCAAGAAACGATATCTTTCACCAACATCACATCAAAAACATCCCTTGCCTCTTCAATCAACCCACAATTTGCATACCCGGAAACCATAAAATTCCAAGACTCCACATTTCTCACCGGCATTTCATCGAACAATTTACGCGCCAACTCTACCAATCCCATCTCTGCGTATACACTCAACAAAGCATTCCACGAAACAACATCATCTTTACACATCTTATCAAGCAAATTACGGGCCACTTTGAAGCATCCACATTTCGCATACATGTGAATCAAAGTATTGTTTATATACTCATCATCTCCAAGTCCATTCTTCAAGACAATTCCATGAATTTGTTTCCCTTCTTTACCTCTACAAACTCTAGCACAAGCTTTAAGAATAAACGTGAAAGTATATTTATCTGCATAAACTTCACTATCTTCACAAACCAATTTAAGAAAGACAGTAAAGGCTAAAATTGGAGTCTCACTAGTTGCATATGCATGTATCATGGTATTATACATATACGAGTTGGGCCGGTGAACGTGGGCGAAAATGGATTCAGCGTAGGAAAGGCTATGATAAGAGATGGTGGTGGCCGCCGTCACGAGGCGGCTCGCGGCAAAGGTTTGGTGAAAAAGGCCAGTTTTGAGCATGTAGGCATGAGCTTGTTGGAGTTGTGAAATGGAAGTGGCTGCTTCTGTGAATGAGAGAATTGGTGAAGAAGACAAACTCGCAGAGACAGACATTGATTCAGTTGTAGATATGTCCTGTGCTCGACTTAGTTTCGGCCAAAAATAAACATCGCTTGGTCGAAACCGCGGCAATGTCCAGGGGGTAAAAGAGAATAATGCTATCTTACATGGTTGATATTTGACATTAAGCGATAGGTTCGATGAAACGTGAAATTAAGTAATTAATTTAATTATATTTCTCATTTAACATTGCATTAGTACCGTTTAAATAGCATTACTCCATAAAAAAATGGAACCAACCAAACTAAGTCGAAATTGGCCAGATCGATTTGGTTCTAATTACATTTTACCTAGAATCAAGAGTTAAGAATCGGTCCTAACTCAATTATTTTTTAATTAATTATGTTTATTTGGTGAATAATTTTAATTGGATAATTTTTTATATGAAGACGGAATTGATCTTTTGCAGTGAAGCTTGTTGTTTTGATTTTGAATGTAGTTATTAACTTTTGTGACAAAAATAAAATTTGAATTTATAATTTAGAAAATTTAGTTATAGAATCGAACCAAAAGGAACCATTCTGATTTGGTTCTATAATTACCCATGGAATCAATGGTTTCAAAATTATTAATTCTCGATTTGGGTTTCAATTCTCTTTGGGATGAAACTACTTGGAACCACAATCACCCCTGACCCATATGGGGAAGCCACTACGGCTGGTCCGGGCAAAGACATGGCGCGTAGATATGGCTCGTGCTAGATCAGCCAGCAAGCAGTGTAAATCATTAAATAAAATTACTTGTTTGTCACAAAGATCATGCTCAAGACTCAAGTAGGATATTCAACTTTATGATAAAGCTAGCTTCTTTAAACTCTTGAATCTTCTACTTGTGAATCGATCCGCTATTTTAGTCTACAGTCGATGTAACTCGACCTGCATGGATCGTTGACCCGAATAGACACGGTGTAACAACAACTAGAGTAATAAAGTCTCAGTGCTAGTGTATCCAATTTTCACTTCAATTCACTTGCATCACATATTTACAGAGCCATCAACTTTAACAGAGCAGGTTTGAACACGAATAAAGAAGATAAACATCATGTCCGATCATGCCTTGTCCACTGTACTTGAATCAAACATATAGCACAGGGTTATTGAAATCTTATCTACTGCCTAATTAAACACACTATATACAACCTACCATAGAATGGCATTAGAAAGCAAAATGCACATTCAGCAAAAGAATTAGCACAGAACATACAAGAGTCAAGTTCTCTCTGCCGGGGTAACATGTCCTAACTGTTCAACAAAGATTACTCACACTCCTCGCATTCCACCAATTTTTCCCGGGATCAACTGATTGCTGTTCGTTTTTACTGCCATCTGTACCTTCAGTCGAACCAGGATTCTCCGTAAGAAACTGTTCCCAGAATACATCATTGATCCCTGTTCGCACAATGGATGTCATCTCAACTGCTTGTTCTTCTGCTGCAGAAACCTCCGGAACAATGCTAGTGTTCGGCTCAGCATTCATATCAATCCCAGAAATCTTGGACCCAACATCAACATTTAGTTGCGAGCAAGATACAGCAGGGCTATTTGCACAATTTGTAGTTTCGTCCAACCCCTGCAATGAATTACATTGATCTAAACCTTGATTAACATCAAGTACTAGATTCTCCCAAACGATAAGTGAAGACTCCAGCTGCTCCAATAATTCATCGTTCGAATTTAAAAGGAAAGTTGAATTAGAACTTTTTCCAGATTCTTCTATGCCGGCTTGACCATACAAGTAACTGTTTCTCGGAAGCCTTCTCTTTCTATCATCAATTTCAACTTGAGGCACGGGATTTAAAGCAAGTTCTGGTTTCTGTAAGGTTTGACCTAAAGAGGATAACATATTCTTGTGCTGCAATTCCATATTTTGCACACATTCCATCAAACCTTGCATTTGCACTTCAAGTTCTTGTTGCTCGAGTTTATGTTTCTGCAGTTCCAAATTCAATACTTCTTTATCATGCTTTAACCTCTGAATATCATCCTTATAGCCTTTCCTTTCTGATTTAGATAGCGGAGGTAGAGAAGCAAGATTCGATGCAGAATGACTGTGAACTGGCTTACGTCTATGAATGTTCTTCAAAAGTTGTGGCTGAGCTCTAACAAAATCCTCATTGGCAAATTCCCATTGTTCGGGATCAATTTTCCTGAATCCCTGTTCGACAAAAAAAGGATATTAACATACAAACTGCATATTATTAACTATGATCTTGCTTGATGTACTGTTCAATAATATCGACCAGACATGCGATTATTGAGTATACACTATTCTTAATGGAGAAAAAATGCTTACATATGTATTTAGCTGCCTTACAAAACTGGAGAAGTTATTGTGCTTAAAGAACCTCGGCAGAAGATCCCGTGCAAATTCAAGAGGGTTCCATACGACAAAGCTATTGTTATTATTCCGACTCCACGACACAACAGAGTCTGTGGAAGGATCATCTACCATCTCATACGTCTTTGCGAGGAAAGGCGGCAATGAACTCGAACTGCTTTGAGCTTCATCCATAGTGAATTTATTTCCCAATCACAATGCCTAAAATCTTTTGGCCTCAAAATAAGAGACACCAACAAGAACTGAAATCAACTAGGGCTGTAAATTTTAACCAGTAAATGAAATTGAATTTTCTTCAAAGTTTGATCAAGATGAAATCTTTCTCCCCTTTTAAGGGTAAATTTCATCAATTTGAAAACCATAATGTGTGCCAAATTAACAAAATACCAAAATTTAATCCTGGATTCCTACATTTAGTGCCAAATTCAATCAGTACCACCCCCCCACCCCCCTCTCCAAAATTTCTCATGTAGTGAAATACCCACAATTTTAATTCAAAAACCCAAAAATATATTTCCGATCTCTATTCTTTTCAAAATTCTGGCCGACCCCAAATTTATAGAGAACAAAGCTTACTTGTTCTAGTTGTGTCAAATCCAAATCTGTTTTTCGCCAAAATAACTTCAAATTCAACAAGCTCCCAATTTTCCCACTTCTATTTCCATTTGGAATTCCTCAAAATCCAATTCTTTTTACTACAAAAAATGGCAAATTGGACAAAACCCAAATGGATAACCAAATAAACTCTCATCAATCAAAGCTTCTCAGCAATAATAATTCCCAGCATTTATACCCGATAACANTCAACAAGCTCCCAATTTTCCCACTTCTATTTCCATTTGGAATTCCTCAAAATCCAATTCTTTTTACTACAAAAAATGGCAAATTGGACAAAACCCAAATGGATAACCAAATAAACTCTCATCAATCAAAGCTTCTCAGCAATAATAATTCCCAGCATTTATACCCGATAACATGGAGAAAGTTTAAAAAAAAAAAAAAAAAAAAAAATCCAATGACTTACATATCAAAGTCGTTAGAACAGTGACTCTTTGTCTCAATCTTCAAGCAAAAGCATCAAATACAATAAAAACACATTCATGGCTGCCGGAGATTTTTCAGGGGCTCAAAAGGGTCCAAAAAATGTCTTTGTGTTTTTGGTACATTCAGCTTTGAATTTATATATCAGAAATGAAGAAAGAGGTCCGTAGGATGCGAGATTTCTAGAATTTTATAACAGCCAGAGAATTATATTTTTGGCCCCTTGTAGCCCTATTTTTGGAAGGATGTTTTTTTTCAAATTTCATTTTCTATTATACATTTTTCTATAAAATAATTATATACATATTTTAAAAAATTAACCTTATTTTTTAACCACGCTTTTTATCCAAAAAAAAATGTATTTTTTTCAAAGCTTAGTTTCAAACAAACGTTCTCCTATAAAATAATTATATACATATTTTTAAATTTTTACCTTATTTTTTAACCACACTTTTTTTACAAAAAATATATTTTTTTCAAAACTCAGTTTCAAAAAAACATTCTTCTATAAAATAATTATACTTGTATTTCAAAAATTTTACTTTTTTTTAATCACTCATTCTCTAAAAAATCAGTATTCTATAATACAATTTATCCAAAAAAAAAATGGGATCAAACGGGCTATAGGTAAACAATTATAAGATTTTTCAACGATATGATTATGCCTAAGTAGATTGCATAGAATACCCTCGGATTTTAGAAAATGAAACAAATAGCCCATATTTTGTGGTTAATTAATTAAATACAAAGCCTAGATGGATTTTGAATTGTAGTCCTTACACTTTCTTTTGATTTTCTTGAAATCGTAAGTTTAGCAATAGTATAAGAATCACATTAGATTGGACAATTCAATTGAAAGGAAATGAGAATGGCATAAAGTAAGCCACAATGTTGACAAAACTCTGAGAAAGGATTCTCGATCAATAACTTCACGCCATCAATTGCAATAAGGCGAAGGGACAAGTGTTTTTCAGAAAAAATTGAGAGGGCGTGTAGGAGGTGAATCAAGTTGAAAGTGGAAGTTACCAAAAATTGGTGAAATGTTATCTGAACTAATATCGTTGAGAAAAACTCACCATTTAAAATATCAGTGTTGTTGGAGTCCAAATAGTTACATACATTTGAAATATGTTTACTATTATTTGGCTATGCTCAAAATATTTGCTAGTAAGATTAAAGGTATAAAAAATGGTGTTTTCTTTTTGTTACTAAGTGTAATTACTTATTTTGACAATAAATATTGTTTTACTCTTAGATAAATAATTTTGACTTATAAGTAAGACAAGAAAAAATATCTAAACATTTTTAAAATATTACTTATAAGTTAAAACAAACATGTTCTTTTTATTATTGATAATTCATTACAATTCTTTCGAGCACATGGAGAAGATTGGATGGTCGGATATTGTCCCCATTTGCTAAATTTTTTAAAGAAATCTAGTTTGAAAATTCAATGAGGTATGTGAGAAGAACTATTTCTATATGCAAGAAATTATATTAAATAAATTTAAAATTTTAACAAGAGATTAGAATCATATTATTAGTTTATTAGCCGGCATTGTGGATTCTATTGTATAATAAAATAATTAGAATGTATAATTTTCCTTTACTTGATAACAAAAATGTTATCAAATAGAGCTCAAAAGCCTGTTCGGTAGAACTTAAAAGTCGATTAAAATTGAAAATGTAGTCGTTATTAGGTCTCACTCGTCTAATAAAAGTTAAGAATAACGACTAGTTTTTTAATTTTAATATAGTCGTTTCATAATCTTGGAATTATTTGTTTGTCCTTCAGGTGCCTATACTCCAACTTCATACTTTGAAAGGATACCAAACGTGATATGAAGGTTGAAAGCCTGAAAATTTAAGATTCAACGACGGGATTGAAGTAGTCATTGTACATATAAAAAATTGGAGATTCAAAGTTTACTCACACTTCGAGAATAATTTCGCAATCCTTTTGCGTGATTTACTATGTTATAGCGTGATAATAATTATTTATGAAAAAGTAAGAATTTTATTGTCTAATTTAAATAGTTTTTTATTGTCTAATTTTAATAGTTTTTTACCGTAAACTCTCACTTTTACTAGTTGGTCGATGCAAAAGGCTCACAGATGAAGCAAAGTGATGAAGAACAAAAAAACGCGTTCTAAGATTTTGTTTATTATACAAAGATCATAAACGTTGACGTCTATAATATCTGTTGCTTCTATATGTTGATCTGAAAGTTCGTCCGAAGAATTTTTACCCATCGATACGAAAATTAAAATAATGCTAAATATAAAAATTCAAAAAAGCTTTTCGGATTTGAGTTTTCAAAAAATTAAAGAGCTCATATGATTATGCCAATAGGAAAACCTTATCTCTATACAAAAAGTGTTGCACATGCGTAGTGGGATGTCGCTAGCGACCATTTTTTATTAATTTTTTAACGTTAATTTATTGTCTTCTGGTCCGGTTTGGTGACGTTAGTGCTTTGGTGGTTTATCTGGAATCTTATTTTTCTATTGCTTGGGATGCAAGATAATCGTGTGGCTTGGATTTGTCGACGCGGTTTTAGATTGCAAGTGTGTTTCCAGATGACAAAGATTATATATTTTAATTAATATGGTAAAACTCCCCTGGATGTCAATTAACCATGACTTTATTCACAATATTTTCAAAATACATTTTTCTATCTCTTCAATAAAACAATATTACACGCAAATTCAAAAGTTTTCCTAATTTTTAAATTGCACATTCTCCATCAATCTACTATTCTAAAATACATTCTTAAAAAAATAAAATGGAGCTCAAACATGCTCTAAATAAAATAAGCTATATCAATAGATATCTTTCAAGATATAACACTCTTTTATCCAGTGTTCTAAAAAACGCGAATAGGCGTTGCATAATGCTCGTCTAGGTCTGCCTATGCGTTCATAGGCGCGCCTCAGATCCAATTTTTTTAAAGAGGCCCAATTTTTTCATTTTTTTTTAAAATTAAAATCCACAATCCAGACTCAGTAGCCCACTATCACTTCAAACTTCAAAAACTCCAGAGAACTAAGAAAACGGAAGAATGGAAAAAAAATACTATAAAATGAATTGGAGTCTGATAAAGACTTAGATTAGATAAGATTTAAGTTACAAGTTATTTACATTATGTAATTATGATTTTAAAATTTATCTTTATGTATGAATTATTAAGTGAATACAATTTTTTATAATTTTAGATGTTTGATATGTATTATTGAATTTTTTTTTTACAATGATTAAGAATTAAAATTAAAATTAAAAAAACATTTTTTTACGCCTAAACTTCGTCTAGGCTCGCTTAGACTTGTAAAGCTTGAAGCTTGTCTTTCACGCCTAGCCACGCTTTATGCTTTTTATAACACTGCTTCTATCTCGAACGTGTGAACTGAAGTCCTAACATGTTCTCTGAAAGAAATTGACACGTATGGTTGAATCACCAAAACGCGTAGACAAATTTGAGAACGATAAATGTAGAATTTTTATAATGGAGAAAACAAGAAAGTCAATAGAAATTAAATACTTGAAAAGAAAGTGAAAAAGACTATAGAAACTTCTCGTTGGAATGGAAATTATGACGAAGAAACATAAGAGGTAATTTCTTGGTAACTATGTTTGATATAATTGTTCGTAAGATAAATTGATAGAAAAACATCTAGTTGAAATTTACATATGAATATGTCAACATCTTTTGATGGACTTCAAATGGGTTATTTCATTACTTTGATCGAATTTCAAATTAGATCATTGTACTTTAATTTTTATCTTAATTTAGGTCACTTTATTTTTCATCACATTGTTTGATGACAGAGATACGTTGACGTGTTTGTTACAATTAATGGTTATTTATGTGATCGTTAAAAAGTGATTAGTAATATGCGATATAATTGAAAAACTTATTTACAAGTTCAACTTTCAATTATACGACTTCTTCTAGGTTTTTTGGTAGACACGTAGGATGATTGTTAGGGTGCGACCTTGTTTGTGTGAGCAAACAATGTGACGAAATTGAAAAGTGACCTAATTGCAACCAAATTAAAGTGCATTAACCCAATCAATAAAAAAATAAAGTATAGTGATCCAATTGAACGAATTAAAGTATTGTGACCAAATTTAAAATTGACTCAAAGTATTATATTTCAACCCAATATATACTAATACTAGAGAATTGGCCCCTCTATTTGTGGCAAAAGCAGATTTTCCATTGTGGTCAATGATGCCCTAGTTCATGGCATTAGTCTCTGTGGCTGGCGCCCGATGAGCCACGGGACGCTCTTTATCAGATAAATAAGATATTTGAAGTTTTTCTACATTGATGGCGGCCAGTAAAGCCGAGATAAATATGCATTTCTTGTAATGTAGTCAACATTTCAAGCTAACAGATAGAACTCTCATAGCACGATCCATGAGGTAGACTAAAAATAATACTCGACAGTATTAAAAAGGAAGAGAAGTACAATGCTAAGTTAGTCTGGTTACTTGGACCAAATCCCAGCTTTGTCTTGTTGATTGGCTAAGCATAGCAACTAGAAGTGGAGCATATGTCACACTTCACATTGTACTGTCTACTTCTATTCAATACCGTGTACAAAATATGCACTAGTGTTCCACTCAATGTAATTTGAAGGATTTCTAGGGAAATCCGAAAAATGATAGAGCTGCTAAAAACAGTTGACAGTGAACAACTGAAATTTTGATATTCCCAGTTTCCTTTCTGATTTCAAATTGAACACAATATGTTCAAAATTGTATGCAGGCTGGTTTGAATAGAAAACTAAAATAATAAATATAACTACAAAATAGAGAATAAAGTAATAACTGAAACTAAGCTTCTACCTTCTTTTCCCCGCTTGATCAGCAAGATAAACCTTCACAGCATCCCTCATGTCCTCAATAGAATCACACCCTTCAAAGAATTTAATCAACTTCTTCAATTCCCCATCTTCAAGATCATCGACAAATGGTCGAATCAGAATTGCATTATCGGGCTGAAGCACGTATGAATTCGGGTTGTCATCAATGATGGCCACTCGCCCTAGATCCCTCCCTATATCAGACAAGTCCTTCACGAATTTCCCATCGACTTCCTTGCATGAATCCCGATATAGTTTATGAGATATCCGGGATCTCCAATCCAACCTATCGAGCACGAGTGAGGCATACTCCTCAATCCCTGCAGTGAACACCACAATCTCAAATCTCTGGCTTAAAAAATCCAGAAACTCATCCACAAACGGCCTCTTCAACACGTAGAATTCGACCTTTTCTCCATCAAACACTGGCCTAAAAATGAAATCGTACTTCTCTGGAGGCAGGTTTGGCTTGGAATGCACCAGGGTTTCATCTAAATCGAGGAAAATAGTCTTCTTCTCGGGCGAAAGCAACGGTGGTAGAGGGATCTTATCGTTAAACAGTGATCTTCGGGTAGAATTTGGCGGGTCAGCATGGACTTTCTGAAGGATTTGGTACCTTTTCTTATGTGGTGTTTTCTTTGGCGTGGCAATGCAAGCTAATTTTGTGAAAATCTTGATAAGGCAGCGCTGGCAAGTATAAAAAGACTTGTTGATGGAAGCAATCACGGCAGAGGCGGTGGCGGTGGCGGAGGCATTCTTGATCGGAGACTTCTTCCTGCCACGGCGGCACTGCTGAGTGAGGTTTCTCCTGTTGTTGATGGATTTTGTGGGAGTTCTCTTTACAATTTTGGACACCATTTTCTTAAGGAAACACAAATCTGAGAAAATGTCTCAAAATTTTCAAGAGAAAAATGTGGGGTTGGGGGAACATAAAGGTTTTTGAAATTAGGTTCGGGTACAACGGTCGAGTTATTTTTGGCTGTCCAAAATAAAGACAAAAAGAAGCAAATTTGCACTATGAGCTCCCAATCTAGTGGAGTACTAGCAAGTTGATACTCATTCTTTAAAACGATGCAAGTTGACCCTCAACACTAAGAGACAATTGCACTATTACGAAAATTATTTACATTTGCATTAAATGATCACA
>CAIGRO010047022.1:0-10082 GCA_903798355.1 Fraxinus baroniana
AGTTAATCAAGCCCCAACACTGAAAATTCCAAATTAAATATTTCCAAGAGAGAAAAGGGCAATCCATATTACATTATCAGCTGAAGGTATGCAGTGTACAAAATATTTAATGCCATGTAACAAAAGACACAATATATTCCATAAACGGGAATTATACCTCGAACATCAACCTTCGTGGTTCATTAAAAAAAAAAATCAATCTTTACTAGTGATAAACAAGTTTTACAATGAAAAAAGAAGAAACAGTCATCGACCTCAGCTTCTCGGCTTGGCTCTTGTTAACACCTAAAAATACGGCCCAATTAAATGGTCCAAGGATGGAAACCCCAATTAGGGAATTCGAATAATAAGCCCGAGTAAGACCATGTGGAAAGGGCCTAATACAGAGTTGTGTAGCGAATGTCCATCATCGCCCAGAGTCCTCAAGACATCCAAGCCCTGAGCGAACACAGCACATCATTGATATTCAGGGCGACAATGCTATTATCGCCCAAGCCTGTGAAACACCCAGGACCAGGGAGAATGGCTATTCAAAGCAACGATTAATTAAGGCAGTTAATGAGCAATCTTATCACGTCCCATGATCCAAGAATCTCAGGTGCCAACAGTTAAACAATGGAGGTTATGGAAGCAGTTAAAGCGACAGTTCCTTGACAAGTCAGCCATGATAGAAAACGTAAGTAGTAGCAAAAAAAACAAGCAGTTTCAAACAATTCCACCACAATAACTGTCCAAGGAGCATAAAAAAGAAAAGAATGCATAGAAGAAAAGACCCCCGAATCAAACACTCTCGAACGGAGAATATGTAATTTTCATTATCTTTACTTTCATCGCATCTTACTTCCTTGTTCTGTGTGCTTGCGCCCTTTGGAGGCATTTCGTTTCTCACTCATTGTATAATCTTCATAAATAAAAGCACCACTTTTTGAGACTTTGTCTCAAGAGATTTGTTTCTTACATAATCGTCTGAACTTTCTCTTAATTGTTAGCGATGCCCGACTCAACCGTGCGAAACAACTCTGAAGAGATCCAGATCTAAGATTAGTCGCAAACACACCGTGAATCATCTGTGTCGCCATTACTACTGGTACAAAAGCTTTGACAGAGAGAAATTAGAGGACCTAGAGAGAGTAATTGCAAAGAATGCAAAGTGGGGAGAGTATAAATTGGAAGAGAGATTGGGGAAATCACCGATGATTTTGGAGTGTAATGTAGAGAACCCGTTCTTGTTTGTATCGAAATGTGAAGGAAAAGAAGCAAGTAGCTGCAAGTTTCAGAGGTTGAGGGCAAGATTGGAGGGAACATAAAAATATCCTACACTGCACCCTTTGTTGCGATTGAGGAAGAAGAAAATATTTGTGGACACGTTGACTTGGTTGCCAGAAGTAGTAACATTTAGAGGGAACCCCCCATTGACATTGTCACCAGCTTGAGTCCTTAATGGATTGCTCCCAGTTTGGAACTGTGAGATTGAAAAGAAATTAGGCAAAATATGAAATTGCAATAATGAAACATTACTTGGGGAATTTAGGGTCCCTGCTTTGAGGGTGGAGGAGGCTGAGGGAGGGGGAGGAGAAGAAGAAGATGAGAGAGAAACTTACATCCATCAATGGATCCCTCTCATTAGCCCATGTTAGATTGTTTACATAGAGCTCCAGTGTATTATAATTTTTTTTTGGACTCTGCTCGCACAACACCAACCAGATATACCTCAAATACTTGCTTCATTGATACACTTCCTCTATCTCAATTAAAACAATCAATTTATGCTCTCAAGCAGGAAGGCCTATCCGTTTCATTATATTTCACACAACTTAAATCTTTATGGGATGAACTCAGTTCCATTGTCTTTGTCACTCCATGTATACGTGGCAATGCTAAAAATATTGTTTTTCAACAAAATGAAGATCGTGCCATGGAGTTTCTTCGGGGACTCCATGATCGTTTCTCAGTTACTCGCAGGGGCGGACGTAGAACATAAAAATTAGGGGGTCACGATCGAACTTATAAAGTTGGGAGAAATTTTACACTCGAAAATTTACGTCCAAAAAAAATTATACTCCATATAATTTTGCATCCGAAAATTTACATGAGATATGACTTTTTCGGATGTAAAATCTCGAAAATTTTTGATGTCATATTCCACATAAAGTTTCCTAATAAAATAATGAAAATTACATTAAGAAGTTTGTATTGCGAAAATAGTAAATGTTAATGAAATAATTGATTTTTTTTGAAAAAAAAATGCAAGTTAGACTTTTTTTTAAGACTCACGTTTAACGTATTTTTAACTATTTTTTTGTATCTATTTGGACTATTCGATATACCTATAATATAGTTCTTGAAATGAGCTTTGAGATGACATAAGCAATTTGTAGATTCGATTGACGTACAATCGTCAGAGAATTTTTAAAATTAACATGTTATCGAAATTCAAATTTATTGTGATTTTGCCCATATTTGATGGAAATTAAATTAAATATATCTATAGTTTGGTACGTGAAGAAGAAAAACAACAAGAGATTCATATTCGAACAATTTCTACCGTTGATTCGACAACACTTTAGGCATCTAAACCACCATTTCATCCTTCTAAAAAGAACCAACATCCTTTTTGTGAACATTGTAACAAGTGTGGTCATACTCTTGGTACATGCTACCAGATCCATGGCTTCGCAAATAAGCCGATAAAAAAATTAGACATCGCCCTCTCCTTTCGCTACTTTTGCTTGTCAGTTGACACCTTAACAATACATCAGACTTCTTGCACTTCTAGCCAAAGAGTAATTTGGTGTTTCACCAATCCATTTGGCAAGTACGACTCTTACTTATCCATCCTCTAGTTGGATTATTGATTCAGGTGTTCTAATCATATATGCACATCTCTTTCATTTTCTTCTTCATATTTGACAATTTATACAAGTGTATCAGTTCAATTGCCTGATTGTTCTCAAGCGTATGTGACACACATAGGCATTGTTCATTAGCACTTACTCTCATGAATGTATTTCACATTTCGTCGTTTAAATTCAATTTACTCTCACAATTAACAAAGTCAACAAATTTTGATTTTTTCGTTCTCTGAATGTTAATTTAAGGGATCGAACAACGAAGAAGAACATAGTTCGGGGTAGTGATTGAAATGGTTCTCTTTTTTTATTATTATTATTTTTATCTAGATGCATATTTAAATTTTAATACTTCACTTTCTTTCAAGCATTGTAATAAATTTGACCTATGGCTTCTCGCATTGGACATCCTTTTAGGTCTCATATTGAATTCATAGCTAAAAATTCTCCAATTATTGTTGCAAATAAAGATTTTATTTGTGATGTATGTTCGCGCTAAACATTGCATCTTTCTTCTTCTCAAAGCACATCTTATTCTTCTCATTGTTTTGAATTAATTCATTTGACATTTGGGGTTCTTTCTTATTCCTTCTAAAAATGGATCACATTTCTTTTTAACTATTGTTGATAATTATTCAAGGTGTACTTGGATTTATTTGATGAAACATAAATTTGAAACTTTCAACATGTTAATTCATTTTTTTAAAATTTAATCAATTGTCAATTCAACACAAGAAAAAAAATTTACTCATATCAACTCTGGTAATGGGGACATTTTTCTTCATTAACTCTAAACCATTCGTTCAAACAATGGTTCCGAATTTCTTTCTAAACGTTTCACAAAAATAGAATTATTCACCAACATAGTGTGCTGCGACCTCCCAACAAAATGGCATTGTAGAATGTAAACATCGGCATCTACTTGATGTTACTAAAGCTATACGATTTCAAGCAAACTTGCCTCTTTCTTTCTGGGGTGAATGTATTATCGCTGCTGCATTTCTTATTAACAAACTTTCCACGAATTCGTCGCCCCCTTGGGTCATCTCAAGGATTATATTTGTAATCATACTTCACTAGCAAATTATTTTTCTTTATCCCATCTAAGTCATTCTCATCGTGTTTTCCTAATTAATATCATTAAAAGTCAAGAACCAACATCTTATTCTCGAGCCATGAAATCTAACGAATGGCATAATGCTATGGCCAAAGAAATTCATGCCTTGAATCAAAATACACTTGGTCTTTATGCTTGCTTCCCAAAGGAAAATCAACAATTGATTATGAATGGGTCTTGAGAGTTGAATACCAATTAAAAGAAGCCCATGATGGCTTGTCCCGAATGTGCTTCAAAATTGACCACTTTAGCCTTTTAAATTGTAGGTTAGGGCTTGTATTTAACAGTAGTTGTAAATTTAATGCTAATTTTGTTTAATTTAACCTTTTACTACTCATTTTTTTTTCTCTTTAGCTGTGTTAAATTTCAAAGTGTGTTCATTCAAAGCAAGTCACATACACTCAGACTCTAAATAGAACAACGAATAAACATCCTATGGTTATTCACAATTTCACATATTCCGTACACGCGACTGATTGAACAAAACTATTGGAGCTAAAATCGCAGCATCCTACGAACCATACAAGAAAATTTTATTGATTTTTCATTTAAGCAAAAGTTGATTGAATGCAGCGCAGCGCAGCAGGGAGAGATGGAAAACCATTTGAAAAATTTTCCATACCCATTGAGTTGTCTTGTATAGTTCAGCATACATCTAACCAAATCTATTAAAGAGAAGCTACAGTACTTGCAGCATCCCAGCTTCCACCTAGTAAAACAAAACACTATCCTTCATTTCATCAGTAGTACCTCATGTTTCTGGGTTAGATGAAGGTCAGCTTAAAAGAAATTACTGCAAATGACAGCGCCTAAGGGTTCCATCAGTAGAGTACTTAATAGGATTGGTGAGGCCATATGAAAAAATCAGCTGGCATTGGAGTTACCATGGTCGGGGCAGCAGCGGAGACACCTGCATTGGTGGGATGGAGGTGGTGGAAAAAGTTGACATCAAATGGTATTCCATAGGGAATGGTGGATACAGGCTGCTGAAGGGGCGCAAAGTTGATGCTGTTGCTGCTCGACTGTATTTGCAGGTTTGCGTCAGTAGGAGGTTTTCCTTTGGCTTCGAGTGAGAGTTTCAAACGCTTGGCTGTCCCACCAACAGGAAGGGAACTCTTGGCAATGGCTTCCACATCGTAACGACTCATCTCGAAATTGGTAACTGCATTCGCTCCCCTAAACTTTATTGCAGCTATATCATATGCCTCTGCTGCTTCCTCCTCAGTAGCTGTCATTAAAATGAAAATAAAATTGGAAATTATGGACTTGCACGAAGGCTACTCTTCCAAAGAGCAAAGAATAAGGTAATTCGAACTAAAGGAAGTGATGTATACCAAATGTTCCAAGGTAGAGATCTTTATTCCCTGCAACACGACCAATTCTTGCTTGCCATCGACCTTGCTGATGATGCCTGCATATTAAGCTATTAATATATGAGGACAATTGAACCTTTGGTAGTTCTTGCAAAAACCTACAAGACGAGCCTTGTAAGATCTATAACGAAGAAAATACAAAATACAGTTTTTCTCAGTTTCAGACCTTGTAACTCCCCTATAAATTGATGCTCCCCTTGAGAAACCGCTACTTTTCCTTAATATATCATTGAAATATAATTCAGTTCAATGAGAAAGAGACGTAATGGAGAAGCAAAATAAGTTCAGCTACTCCATTATATTTCAGGTTGTTGGTCCGCAAAATAAACAATGGACAGAGTATGCAAACCTTCTTAGCGAGGCAATGAACTCTTGTTTAGTTACGTGCTTCATCTCCTCCAACTCTTTGGTGTAATTGGCGATCTGAAAGGAGAAATCTCCGGTTAATCTAAAGCTCATGTTTTTGCCTACTAGAAAATGCAAATAGACAAATTACAACTTATACGTTTGGTAATGTGAACTAGAAGATTAGATCGATAGTATTGAAGAAAAAAAAGCTACAATCTTATCAACTGAACTGCCCCATCAAGTCCTGTCACTGCATGCCAATTGCCAAATATACCCAAATTCATTAGCATAGAGAGTACAGTTATTTACCTGGAAATTGGTGGTAGCGGTGACACCCCAGTATTTCAGAGCTGCTAAATCATAAGCCCTTGCTGCTTTATCTTCCTTGTCATATCCACCTATACATCCAGTAGATTCCATCAAAATTATTGACATCGCAATAAATGAAAAGCAAAGGAGTAGAGATGCTAACTCAGAAATTACTTACCCAAGTACACTGCAGAATATAGTTTCATTTTTGAACAACAGCCAAGAAATACAATCCAAAATGTCATGCAAAAGAAGCACACGCGTTAGTATACAATCAAGTACTGGCAGAAAAAATCAAAATACAAGATTGATTGAATGAAAGTATATGCAAGATTTCTTTATTCCACAACCATGACATAAGATCAAGATAGAACCTGAATCTATTTGGGCTGACCAAAATAACGATCGTGAGCTGATACTATAACCTACGTCTTCCCAATTTTTTGACTAATTCCTTTCAACTGGTTCATTCAGCGAGTAGTCACAATCCAAACGCCCAAATGGCTTACATTGCTATAGCAAAGATTTAATCATTTTAATTTTCTGGTTCTCAAAATGTGAATTTTACACAAACATCAATGTCTATTGACTATATTTTTTGCAGTCCAGAAATCCAGAAACTTGAAGAAATTTAAAGAAACAAATTCGAAAAGTCCCATACATTATCAGTGAACTCATATTATGCCGTATAATGTACTTATAATGTACCAATACATGCAAAGCTATGAACTTTTCCAAATTCATTGAGCAAAATTAGCAGGCACAATTATCAACTTACTGTTAAGATTTGGATTTCATTTTAAAATGTTAACCTTGTTAAGATAAGTAACACAAACCCTTTTAAATTTATCTATTTTTAACTTTATTAGATGTTGTATTTATGGTGGTTCGTTTGAACAAATAAATCTTGAAATCTGTATACTCATTTTTTGAGTCTTAATCGAATCAAATTACTCATTGAAGCTTAATACCATGTTAAATATTTGATGTTTCATCTTAAAATGTCAAACTTATTAAGATGAGTAATCCAAACCCTTATAAGTTGATCTATGTTTTTCATCTTTATTCGATTTATCTCTTAAAATGACTTAATAGGGTTTTTTTTTTTGACAACTTATTTGAAAATCAATTTCCCGAAAGTAATTCTACACGGGGTCCTCGTAATTTTTTTTTTACCTTTTAATGACGCTATGTACCAAACAAACGTATTTTTTTCTAAAATATATTTACATAATCAGGTCATGAATATTATAAGAACACTAGGCTAGTGAATCAAGGAAGGGATAAACAAAAGATTAGGTAGGCTCTTTTTTGGGCAAATGTTTAGCCCTGAAGCATGTTGAAAATGCAATGCAATTATTATAAAAATAAGAAAGGGTGTGAACCCACAAAATAAGGTGAGAAAGTGATGGCTTGGTCAAACCCATTAAGTCCTATGTGCAGTAAAGAAAAAGGCCAAAAAGCAGACTGATTACAAATTCAGAATTTTCAGGCCCTAGCATTCAGACTAGCTCAGGTATATAATATAATATATCCCCCAAGAAATTTATTAACTTGAGGACAAGTCTATGAACCAGGGGATAAAACCCCAAAGAATAATCAAAATAACTGTAAAGAAAACACCCCCGCCACTACTCCACCTACCCCCCTCCCCAAACACCTAAACTAGAACAAAATGGCGGCCCATTTGATCAAAAGATTGAACGAAATTTTAGCAGGAAATATAAAGTACAATCAATCCATCAATCATCATAAAAGTCTGATTGAAGCCGAGAAAAAGCTGTGTCCTTTCCCACCTGAGTGCTCGTCAGAATTTAGAAAATTTAGAATTAGTACCTTGACGCCCTTTTCTTGCTTGGCCCTCTCTTCTACAGCTGTTATCCCATAGATGCGCTTCATATCTTCCTGTCCATCTGTGTCTGTATCAGTTGAAAAATAATGATCAGTAAAATATGTTTCTTCAATATATGTATGTATTAAAAAAATGATACCTTGTGACGCCTCTGTAAACGGAAGTTCTCTGACCAAAAGTATCAGTAACTCTATTGCAATTCCTCTCCGAGTCAACATAAACAATGGCTTTATTCTTATTATTATTATTATTATCATCAGAGCATTGTGCATTGTTATTAACGGACAAGGCATTGGTGTAAGTAGTAGCAGCAGGAGTAATGGGGCACTGAGAGTAAGCCACCAATTCGCTCCCTGACTCAACCGGAGACTGAGTATGAACCACGAAAGCCGAGTCATCAACCTCCGAGCCCGAGTTCGTAGAAAAGGCTTGAAACCCAGAAATAGTCTTGAGATCTTGCTGTTCATTACTGAAGTAGGCATCGCCGCCACCTGTCTGGTGGTGGTCGTAGACGTTAGTCAGGGACGAATCTTGAGTCTCCGTCAAGTCGCCGCCCAAAAAATCCTCAAGTTTAGGCTCTGGCTGCATGTTTTGGTACATATATGGGTCCATGTAGCTGGTGAAATTGAAGGAATTGTTTTCTTTCGCTTGATGGTTTTCAGTTTCTGAGTATATGGCTTGAGATTTCTGGTTATACCACCCTAAACCAAAAAAATAAGGGTCACTATGATAAGGTTAAATGACTGGACTACCAATGAAATAAATAAGAGAAGCTTAGCATTGAATGCAATATGCCAAAAATTAATTGAATAATAGTTGAGTCCAGTAAAAGATGAACTGGGATGAGTAAGAAGAAAAAATTGTAGCAACGGAAATGCCAGAAACAAGTTTGGAATTTTTGTCCTTTTCCCACCTTTTCAAACTCGGTCACCAAACAGAAAAAGTGGAGTTTTAGTCAAGATTTTAATTCGATTTTCAAATATTGGATAATACAGATAGATAGAGTTGTATGTATGGGTGTATATTCAATTACCATTGAAGTTATCGGCGGAAGAGTAGAGGTTGTGAGAGCCGGCGGCGGAAGAGGTTTCAAATGGTGCAAGTTCCATAGAAGCCTGCGAGCAAGAGTTGAGCATTTCCAATGAAGACAGCGAAAATGAAAGCCAATTGTTTTCTGGTGCCATTTTTTTTTGTCTGTCCTCTTCAAACACTGGATTTATATGTCAGATTTCTTCAAAAATCTTTATCAGAGATATCCCTAAAAAACCACACAAATATATATCAATGAACAATAATTTTTTTTCTCCATAAAACTTGAACTGCAAAATCAAACCCTAATTATTTTTTACCTCATTATCAAGAATCCATTAAATGGATGAATGTGATTCCATATCAGTTTAGGCTTAAAAAAAAAGGGTAAACGTAAATTGAAGTTTTATGATGGAAAAAGTAGAAAAGAAGCACATGCAAAGTAGAAGCAGGAGAAAAATTACTCAAGAACAGCTAGCAGTAGACGCAAATAAAAGCTAGAAGAGACTTGGTGTTGATATTAAAAAGGAAGTTTGGAGAGAATGTAAGACACAGTAGAGAAAGGAAGTACATATAGAGAGGAAAAGAAAGATTAATAGTGGGAACAGGTGGATGCATATAATGGGAGTACGAGGCGGTTTCATCTGCCATTCGGCGTAAAACTAGAGGGGACAATGCACCGATATTAGTTTTCTTAACTTTTCCTGGTTTTAGAGAGAGAGAGAGATGGATGGGGATTTCAATTGAGAAGAAAACAAGAGAGAGGTGTAAATTGAAGTAATAAAAAAGAGTAAAATGAGGGGAGAACAGTGACTTTTGGCTTCTGCGCAGGAGAAAATTTGTCTGAAACTAGACCGCGAAAGATCCGGGCTCGCGGTCGGTTTTTTTTTTTATACAATGGAACTTTTGTATGTGCTAAAAATATGAGTTGAGGGTTCGAAACATACTTGGGCCTAAAACGGTTTTTGTTTTTTTAATTTTTATTCGGAAATATTTGGAAAGAAGAAGAAAATGAAAAAAAATTGTTACAACTTTATGGCCCTTGCCCCCTTGGACCTGCTCCTGAGTTCTAAAGCCTCTCTTTTGAGCAGGGGCGGACCCACGAAGGGTCCAGCGGGGGCGGCCGCCCCCACTGAAAAAAAAAAAAAAAAATTTTTTTAAAAACTTTTTTTAGCTTATTTTCTATCTCGAATGCAACCAGAATT
>CAIGRO010047087.1:0-10237 GCA_903798355.1 Fraxinus baroniana
TATGAAATTTATGCCTTTCTCCCAATTATTCAGCTGCCGACTCCCCACCTTTTCTATGCAAAGTGGCTGGAATATACAAAATTCAGCAAGCAAATTCAGCCAGCTAATGTATGTAACATCTCTCTGTCCACTATTTCCTCTTTAATGTCTCTAAAGAATAAAATATAGCAGCGCATAAAATCTGTTTTCTTCTCGCCCGGCTGCTCTCTCTTTTCACGTGTGGTATATATATATAAAAATATATAACCTAAGTCTTCCATGGTTTGGTCCAATTGGGAGTCCAAAAGCCCAATTAGTTTTCTTAATTTCTCCAAATCCTCCAATCTTTAAATCAAAACAATTTAGTCTTTCAACTTCTATAGTGTAGCCTTTGATCCCTCGTACTTTGAACTTTTCCATTTTTCAACACATTTTGCTTCTTTTCTTCAATTCTTCATCCAACATTGAGTTTTACCTATAAAATGAAATATAAACACAATTTATGTAATATTTTGCTAAAAGAACAATAAAATTCTATAATTTCAAGCCCCAAATAAGTGTAGAAAATACACTTATCAGTGGGAATTCATTTTCATCAAAACCAAGGAAAGTGTCACCATGTGAGGCCAACCAAGAAAATCAATTCCAAGAAAAAAACTACCATCAAACAATGCTAAAGTGGAAGTTGGAATTTATTTTTCATTTTTCATGGAAAATTTTGCACAATCAAACAGGCCTAAAAGAAATGGAGAAAAAAAGGAAAAAAAAATTGGCGCATTCGAGACCATTGGCAAGAATTTTCAGTCATAAGTAACTCAAGAATAAAAAAAAAATTGACGAATAGGTATAGATTTCTCTAAATGTCAAGTGATTTTGCGTTTTAACTTTTTAATATTTTAAGTTAAGTATTTTCTGATTCAAATTAAAGAAAAATCTTGTGAGTAATACCATAGGGTATTATTATGTAGATCTACACAGAAATCAGCCATAAGATTAAATACCTTCAGTGGGAATTGAGAATGGGTATGACCTAAGTAAGAATGAGACGGTCATGTTCTTTGAGAACCGAAGTAGGATAACAATAAAGGTGATGGAGATGTTATAAAAGGTAGAACTGAGCTATCGAATGGAGAAGTGGTGAATGATAGTAAGGATGAATATGATAACATGTCGGAATTGGAAGTGCTGGTGATAGTGAGAAAGTAGAGTATGCAGTAGGAGAGCTGTTGATTACACGACGAGCTCTTAGTGCTCAAATGAAAGTGGATGACTTGGAGCAACAAAGGAAGAACACATTTCATACAAGATGTCATGTCAACAACAAGGTATGTAGTATGATTACTAATGAGGTAGTTGTACCAATGTAGCTAGCACTACACTTGTTGAGAAATTAGAATTAACTATGCTAAAACATCATAGGCCTTACAAATTGTAATGGTTGAATGAATATGGAGAGGTTAAGGTGAATAGGCGAGTGTTGGTGAGTTTCTCAATTTGAAGGTATCAAGATGAAGTGGTGTGTGATGTAGTTCCTATGCATGCATGGCATATTATTAAGGAGGGCATGACAATATGATGCATGATGGGTACAAAAATAGGTACAACTTTACTAAAGATTGAAAATTTATTACTCTTGTGCTGTTAACACTAGCATAAGTTTATGAAGATCAATTCAAATTGAAAAGTGGGGAAGAAAAAATACTGAGAGAAAATGAGAGTGGGATTGATCTTTTACAACAAGAAAGCAAGAGAGAAAAAAAAGTGAGGTGGCTAATTGTAAGGAAAAAATAGTAGAACCACAAGAAGCTAAAGAAAAAAAAAAGTCTTATGAGAGGAGAGAAAAGTCGAAAGTGAGTTTCTTTGCAAAATGGAAGTGAGTCGAAGAGGGCGGTAATTGAGAACCGACCTATGATCTTGTTAGTTTATAAGGCCACTCCTCAACTTTGAGGAATCTAAAACACTCATCCCTAGTTTGGCTACTTATTTGTTGTAGGAATTCGAAGACTTGTTTTCGAAGAACATGCCTAGTAGGCTACCACTCATTCGAGGCAATGAGTATCAAATTGACTTTGTACCTGGAGCTGTCATTCCATACAGGCCGACTTATCGGAGTAATCCCAAGAAGACCAAAGAACTTCAAAGGCAAGTGAAAGAATAGATGAGTAAAGAGTATGTGAGGGAAAGCATGAGTCCATGTGACGTATCAATGACACTTGTGCCGAAGAAATATGGGACTTAGAAGATGTACATACACTGTTGAGCGATCATCAATATCGTGGTAAAATATCGTCACCATATACCTAGGTTAGATGATATATTAGATGAATTATATGGATCTTAAATGTTTAATAAAATATATCTTAAAAGTAAATATCATCAAATTAGGATGAGAGAGGAGGAAGAGCGGAAAACTGGTTAAGTCTAAATATGGTTTATATGAGTGGTAAGTCATTCCATTTGGAGTTACTAATGCACCTAGCACGTTTATGATATTAACAAACCATGTCTTGCGTACATATATAGGTAAATTCGTAGTAGTTTACTTCGATGATATCTATGTATATAATAAAGATTTAAATGATCATATAGGACATTTAAGATATGTGCTTGTGTTCTTAAGACGAGAACAACTTTATGCTAACTTTAAAAAGTGTACATTTTGTATGAAAAAATTTGTTTTTGGTTATGTTATTAGTATAGAGGGAATTGAAGTAGATGTGGAGAAAATCAAAGCTATCAATGAGTGGCCAACGCCTAAAAGCATAATTGAGGTGAGAGTTTTTCATAGTTTAGCTAGCTTTTATAGACATTTTGTTAAAAAATTTAGCACACTTGTCACACCACTCACGAAGATTGTAAAGAAAAGTGTAGGATTTCATTGGAGCGTTGAACAAGAACATGTTTTAATACTATTAAGGATGGGTTGTGTACTGCACCGGTGTTATCACTACCTAACTTCAATAATACTTTTGAGATTGAATGTGATGCCAAAGGAATAGATATTGAAGCTGTCTTAATGCAGGAATGAAGGCCAATACTTACTTTAGTGAAAAACTCAGTGGAACGGTTCTCAAATATCCTACATATGACAAGGAATTGTATGCAATTGTTCAGCTTTGGAGACATGCCAGCACTGCCTATAGCCAGAGGAGTTCATGATTCGCACCAATTATGAATCCTTGAAACATTTAAAGGGTCAAGGTAAACTAAACAAAAGGCATGCAAGGTGGATGGAGTTCATCGAGACATTTTCATATGTTATTCGGTACAATTAAGTTTAAAAAAAATGTTATGGCGGATGCATTGTCAAGGAGGTATATACTTCTTACTTCTTCAGGTGTTAAATTGTTAGGATTTGAATATGTTTAGGACATGTATACTAATGACTCGAACTTTTCTAATATATATGAATCATGTGACAAAGGTGCTATAGATGGATTCTTTAAACATGATAGATATTTGTTTCAGGAGAATAAGTCATGTGTACCTAGGTGTTCAATGAGAGAGTTGTTAGTACGTGAAGCACATAGTGGATGTTTAATGAGGATTAAGAAAACTTTGGATATGTTAAATGAACAATTCTATTAGCCTAACATGAAGGTTGATGTTGATCAGGTTTATAGTAAATGCATCACTTGTAAAAATGTTAAGTCTAAGGTTTTACCCCAAAGTTTGTATACCCAATTACCCGTTCCTAGTAAGCCTTGGGTTGATATGTCTTGGACTTTGTGTTGGGTTTACCTATGATTAAGAAAGGAAGAGATTCCATATTTGTATTAGTAGATAGATTTAGTAAGATTGTGCATTTCATTCCATATCATAAAACTGGTGATACCACCAATATTGCGGATTTATTTTTTAAGAAAATAGTGAGCTTACATAGGGTACCTAGAAGTATTGTATCAGACAGGGATGTTAAGTTCCTTAGTCATTTTTGAAAGGTTTCGTGAGGTCAGTTGGGAACTAAGCTATTATTCTCTACAACTTGTCACCCACAAACGGATGGGCAAACTAAGGTTGTTAATAGGACTATAATACAATTATTGAACACTATAGTCAAAAAGAATTTGAAGATTTAGGAGGATTGCTTGCCATTCATAGAATTTGCATATAACAAGGCCACACATTCTACTACTTCTTATACTCCATTTGAAATTATTTATGGTTTTAATCTACTGACACCTTTGAATTTAATTTTTTTCACCTGTTGATGAGAGATGTAGCTTAGATAGAAAGAAGAAGGCCGAGTTGGTAAGATCCCTCCATGAAAAGGTATAATGCCAAATTGAGACGAAAAATTGGCATTGTGTTTCTCGAGCAAACAAGGGACGAAAGCGCGTTACATTTGAACCAGGAGATTGGGTTTGGGTGCATATGAGAAATGAACGTTTTCTGGCTCAAATGAAGTCAAAGTTGCAATCTAGAGGTGATAGATCGTTCCAAGTGTTTGAAAAGATTAATGACAATACTTATAAGTTGGATCTTCTGTTACTTTCAATGTTTCTGATCTCTCCTTGTTTGATGCAGGTGGAGATTCGAGGACGAATAATTTTGAAGATGAGGAGAATGATGAGATTCATAGTACAAGAGCTAACGAGGGTAAGGATCCGTTGATCATGGAGGAAGGACCAATGACTAAGTCACGAGTAAAGAATGTCAAAGAAGCCATGAGATTACTTGTTCAAGCTACGGTGGATGAAACATCGACCACAACAAGCAAAAGAACAAGTCTCATATTGCACATGAAGGACGAAACAAGATGGATCAACTTGGTTCAAGCAACGGACGAGAGAGCTAAAGTAAAGACCTATACCATCGCATAGGTAACCAAGCATGCAGTCGCATAGCCCTTACCAAAACTTATTTGAAGGCTGATGAGGCATATGCGATCGCAAGTCATTAGCCTATGCAGTAGCATAATTCAGAACTAGGATGCGATTTTTCAAATTTCGCCTAGAATTCTATTTTAGTTAAAAGTCTTGTATGGTATCTTTTTATATCTTTTAAAGCTTAATTCCATTTTTAATTAGGTTTTATGGTTCCATATAAATAGGACTCATTCCATTCATTGTAAAATACACAATTTGAGAAATATTATTGCGAGACATATTGCTTTCTTCTCGCTCTTCAACAAATTAATTACAAGCTTATCAAGAATTAAATTCTCATGACGTTCAACAATTCAAGTAAGGTTCATAAGTTTTGTGGTCACGGGGTCAAGATATTGTTGCAATTGTCTTGATTCAATAATTTATTGTCAAGCTTTCCTTCAAACATTGATTCTTGGCTTGCTTGAGTTTGATATAATTTGTCGTGGATTTTGTAGCTACAATTTCTACATGGTTTTACGTCAGTTATGTTAATTTAAAACTACGGACAGAATTCTAACCTTTTAAAGATTCGTATTTAGCCAACATGTAGATCGACCTGGTTTCACTTATGAATTTAAGATTACTTAGTTAAGGTAAGATTCACCAATTATGTGCATGTTATGGTGAAGGGTTGGTGGAAAGTGTGGTTTTCTATAGAGAAAGCTCAAGGTTTTATTGTGGAAGAACATATTAAATTCAGTATGTTCCTCACTTTTTATCCATATATTTCGTGGGACTAACATGTAAAATTTCATTCTCTCTTTTCTGGTTTTTCCCCTTTTGGAGTAGTTGAGGTAACTATTTAGCCATTTGTCTCTCATGATTTAGGCTTGGGCCTTTACATAGAGCTCAATTTTATTCTGGCACACGGAGAGCCAGGTCTATGTAGTTTACCAATGCCAATTATTGAACAACTAAACTATACTTGCTCATTGTCAAGAAATTCTTAGGCCTTGTAAGGTTTGGCAAATCTTTGTTTTCGAAGTCCAACTTTTCAAATTTTGTTCTCAAAAGTAGATTCTGCCAAGACATGCCAAGCTCCTTAACCTTGGAGTCGTTTAAGTTTCATTTATGGCTTTCATAGTTACTCGGAAGACATTATGGAGCAACTTAATGGATTTTGGTGCTAATTTTTCAATACCTTGGATGATCATTAGGGATTTCAATAATATTCTTCGACGCGATGAAAAGTGTAATGGATTGGACGTAACTCTGTATGAGATTATGGATGTAGCAGATTGTTGTTTGAATGCGGGTCTTATGGACCTGAGATCCATGGACGCTTCTATGTTTTGTCAAAAAATTCGTTAGGGAACATACTTTTAGTTTGGGGCAAGCTTAATAGAGCTATGGTAAATGAACCTTGGTTACAAGTGAGTTTTCATGGCCGTGCGGAGTTCCTGCCATCGGGTTGTCTTTCCGATCACTCCTCTTGTATTAATACATTTTTCCAATAGGAATGGCACAAGAACACGCCCGTTTAAGTTCTTTAATATGTGGACAAATCACGAGGAGTTCTAGGACTTAGTCTATAACGACTGGAACTCACCTGTTATTGGTACTAGGCAGTTTGTTTTATGTAAAAAAAAATTGCGGAGGCTCAAGGGGGCACTTAGCAACATAATGACAAACATTTCACTCACATCTCTAGAAGGTTAGAGAAGGCTACCTTGGATCTTAATGCTGCACAAATTACTGCTCTAGACCAACCTGAGAATGTTTTGCTCCAAAATAATGCTAGCCGATTTAGTAAGAAAGCTTTTGCATTGCTTGAAGCGGAATGAGTTTTTTCTATCAACGGGCGAAATGTTCATATCTCAAAGGCAGTGATAGATGCATGAAATTTTTTCATGCCATTGTCAAAAGAAATGTTATGAGAAACTTTACTGATGCAGTTTACATGAATGACAGAGCCATGACCACTACCCAAGGAGAAGTGGCCAATTACTATGACAAGCTTCTGGGCATGGATACTAATCATTGGCAGATTGATACTAGCATATTCAGCATTGGACCTTTATTTTCTTTGGACCAAGCAAACTCCCTTGCTGAGGATATTACTACAAATGAGATTAAGGCTGCTTTATTCAACACTAGAGATGAAAAATCTCCAAGGCTAGATGGATTCACCTTTTGTTCCTTCATGGATACTAATCATTGGCAGATTGATACTAGCATATTCAGCATTGGACCTTTATTTTCTTTGGACCAAGCAAACTCCCTTACTGAGGATATTACTACAAATGAGATTAAGGCTGCTTTATTCAACATTAGAGATGAAAAATCTCCAAGGCTAGATGGATTCACCTTTTGTTCCTTCATGGATACTAATCATTGGCAGATTGATACTAGCATATTCAGCATTGGACCTTTATTTTCTTTGGACCAAGCAAACTCCCTTACTGAGGATATTACTACAAATGAGATTAAGGCTGCTTTATTCAACATTAGAGATGAAAAATCTCCAAGGCTAGATGGATTCACCTTTTGTTTCTTCAAGAAGGCATAAGATATTGTTGGGGATGGGTTTGTGGTGTTATTGGGAAATTCTTCGTAGCTAGCATTGGTTCGAAAATCCAGCCACACTCCGACAATTGGGAAAAATAGGACAATTACATGTTGCATTGTAACTTACAAGGTAATCACAAAAGACTATAGCTTCTTGATTATCAACTATCCTTGGGTCTATTGTAAACTAGGCACAAGCTGCGTTGGCTGAGAGGAGGAGCATGACCGAGAACATTCATCTTGCACAAGAATTATTGAGGCAATATAATAGGAAACGTGTGTCCTCTAGATACCTTCTCAAGATTGATTTGAGCATATGACTTAGTGAATTAGGATTTCCTTAGAGCTGTTCTTGAGGGAATTAGGTTTCCAATTAAATTCATTGTTTGGATGATGGAATGTGTTACCACCCCCATCGTATCTACTCTCAATAAATGGCAACATGTATGGTTTTATCAAAGGTAGTTTTGCTTGGAATACCTATTTTCTCTTTGTTATTTACTTGGAATATCTCTCTAGATCTTTAATGGCAGCAATGGAGAATTTCGAGTTCAATTATCATCCTTAGTGCAAACAACTTAGGATTACACATCTTGCCTTTGCAGATGACTTGTTACTACTTGCTAGAAATGATATCATTTCAGTTCATATCCTAATGAATTGTTTATCAAAGTTTAGGGACATATCAGGGCTGAGTATGAACATGTCCAAATCCAGTTTATACACGGAAGGTATCTTTGGTCCGGAGTTGGACACAATTATGGAGGTAACAAACATTCCTAAATGTTCTATGCCTTTCCAATACTTGGGTATCCCACTTGCCGTAGAGAAATTGAAGGTTAACTATTTCAGCCTTTTTCTTGGACAAAGTTACTGCCTATATTAGCGCATGGACATGTTCTTCCTTATCACATGCTGGAAGAACCAAAATGATAAGGGTTATACTATAAGGGATAGAATGTTTTTGGCTGTCCATTTTCCCAATTCTAGCTTCAGCCACGAATAGGATTATACGACTATGCAGTAGTTTCATGTGGAGTTCTAAGAAGCCAATGGTTGCCTAGAAAGATGCTTGTCGAAGGATGAATAAGGTTTGGAACACAGCCATACTTGCCAAATCCCTATGGAATGTTCATGCAAAAAAGAATACATCATGGGTCCGTTGGATCAATCACATCTACTTAAGAGATGCATCCATTTGGGACAAATTACTCAAGAAGGAAGACTCCCCATTGATTGAGAGATTCTTTCATATTAGAGATTTCCTTACTTATGGGTGGGGTTGACTCATACGGTCATGCAAAAAACTAAAAATCGGACACAAGAAGGAAACATTTGAATTTCACATGCCTACAACTACTTCAGGACAAATGGAACTAAGGTAGTTTGGGCAACATCCGTTTGGAATGCATGTTTCACCCCGAAATACTCTTTTATTTTTTGGTTAGGAGCTAAGTCTAAGCTAAAAACCAAAGATAAATTGTAGCATATAGACATTTACAGAAATCTACTCTGTGGCACTTTAACTGAATAATCACAACATTTTTTTTCGAGTGCACTATAAGTGCCAATGTATGGAGGCAAATCAAAGATTGGCTAGGTATCCAAAGATCTATGTCTACTATAGCCAATACTTTGAAATGGATTAAGAAATAATCTTGATGCACCTCTTAGCGCAGCAAAGCTAAGAAAACAGCCCTTGCATACATTGTTTACAAACTATGGACAACACGTAACAAGATGAATTTTAAAGATCTTTGGCCGCAAGCGAACAACTTTGTTAGGACTAAAACACATGTATACAAAGTAATGTTTACCTTGTAACCGTATGTTTTAATCCATTACATCTCCTTTTGTATACCTAAGTATTGACGGAGCACTAGTACATGGAATTCTGATCAATATAATTTACTTTTACCGATCAAAAATAAAACTGCCAATGTACTTGCATTTGAAACCAAGATCCTTTGGATGATGTGCATCCCACATTTAATAAGGAAGGAAGGTTGATTAATTCGATTTGGAAAGTCGTTATTTAGGTCACAACTATGGCATGAATCTTATTACTTATTAATTTCTTTTGAAGTGTAGTATAGTTGTGCTTCCTCTATACAAGTTTTTCTTTTTATATGATGTTTTATTTCTTCTTTGCCAATGCAACACGTCTTTTCTAAATTGCAAGCGATTCGTGCCTATTCACTATTATAGGGAGATGTACCAAAAATTGTAAGGTTTATATCAGGGGTCGAAGAGTGTGGAAGACTACCATAAGGAGATGGAATATTTGATGATTAGGTCGAATGTGAAAGAGGATCAGGAAGCCACCATGGCTCATTTCTTAAATGGGTTGAACAGAGACATTGCTAATGTTGTGGAGTTGTAGCATTATGTGGAAATTGAAGACATGTTGCATATGGTCATGAAGGTGGAGAAACAGTTGAAGAGGAAGGGGACAACTAGGCAACCATTGGGTGCTTCGAGGTCTAATTCATCTCGAAAATCGAAGTGGGATAAGAAAGGTGATGGAGCTGTTTCAAAAGTAAGGACTGAGCTACCAAAGGAAAAAGATGATGGAGCTAGTAGAACAACTCCCAAAACAGAGTCACGACCAGCTATAAATAGGGATATCAAGTGCTTCAGGTGCTTGAGAACTAGACACATCGTTTCTCAATGTCCAAATAAAATAATGATGATAGTACGCAATGGAGAGGTGATGAGTGACAGTGAGGATGATTATGAAGGAATGCCGGCATTGGAAGAGGTTAGTGAAGGAAATGACATTGAAATTGCTATTGGTAGGTTACTGGTCACGAGGTGAGCTCTCAACACTCAAGTCAAGACAAATGACCTGGAGCAACAAAGGGAAAACATATTCCATA
>CAIGRO010047119.1:0-15733 GCA_903798355.1 Fraxinus baroniana
AAAATCAAAATTTGGGGGGGGGGCCCGGTGCCCCCCTAGGACCCCCCGTGTCCGCCCCTGAAGCGCAGCACTATCTCCAATCCAAATCTTTAGAACAATAAAATTGATAACCCCTCCACTTCGAATTCTTGATCTCATTACCAACATATCTTAAAACGTATCCAAGCTCCCAAGAAAGTATTATGGCCAGACAAGATAATTAAAAATAACCGATAACACGAAATAAATAAAACGGTTTGGTTAGTTTTCAAGAAAATCGATAAAATTTCATGTAATATCCACCTTATCGACATCAATGGATTGATTAAGTTCGCCAGGGGTGATGTTCTGCAAGGAAGACTGATCCTTGGTAAGCAGTACGTAGGCGCCCTCCGCCATCTTCTCTGATCATATCCTTCACAAATTAGAGAGAGAATACCCAATTTTGAAGCACGTTGCTTTTGTATCTTCAATCTTTAAGAATAGACGAATGGTCCCAACTTATATAACATCATGAATTTTGGTCCTTTATTCTCGAAAGTGGTACTTTTGCATATTAAAAATTCACAATACGTGTTAAAAAGACTATTGTAACCTTTCTTTTCATATAATATAAACAAATAAAAAATAAGAAAAGAAAAGGCAAAAATAAAACATTGTGTTCATATTTCCATGGCCACCAACACTACCATTATAATCCTTATTTAGAGTAGATTAAAATCAAATTTCTTAGTAAATTTTGATATAAAAAAAAAACTGATGAAATATGCGATTGAAAAAATTGTGATTTCCATGATACATAAACTTAAAATTAATTATTGATTTTGGTTTAATTTTTCTAATAAATTTTAATTTACACCAAACAAATGTATAGTTTTAACTTTTAATTGAATGACAGTCACCACTATCATCGTCACAACTCACAAGCCACAAAAACATAGTGACGATCATCAGCTATAAATACTCAAAGTTGCAATCCAAATCATGCATACATAAAACTTACGAGTTAAACTTCGTAAATTAAATTTCAACGACAATAAGATATGACAATTAACAATGCTTAATAACTTGTAAACAAGTATTGAACGACTGATTACAAGGTGCTTGATTAAAATCCACACTGAAATTTGAGGCTACACAACTGCGATTTCATAAATTATGCAGTGGTATCCATCAAAAAGGAAACTATTAATCTAAAAAGTGGAAAAAAAATAACATAATCTTAAAGCCCACATGAATTCATGAAACTCAATGGAAGCCATTGCGTTTCTTGATAGCACAAAGCTGCACGAGTTCTTGGACAACCTCATCAATTTCTTCATCACCTTTGATCCTGATCTTCTCACTCATTTTTCTTGCATTCATCCGAATAGATTCTCCACCGATCTCGACCACCACGTGGCGGATCACGGACGCCACCTCCTCCCTCTGAAGATCTCCAAAATGATCCCTCACGACTTCCATGCCGACCCCTACATCTTCCATCAGCCTAGCATTGAGTGGCTGGTCAAGGTGCATTGGCATGGCAATGATTGGAACACCAAACTTCATACCTTCCATCACAGAACTGCATCCACAGTGGCTAACAAAGCCACCAATGCTTGGATGGTTCAATATTTTAGCCTGTGGGGCCCAACCCTCCACTACTAGTCCTCTCTCCGCTACCCTTTGAAGAAACCCTAATGGCAAAGCATCTTCAAGTATGGTTTTCTTTCCCTTGGGAAACCTAACAACCCATATGAAATTGACATTGCTAAGTTCTAAACCATAAGCCAGTTCAAACATATCTTCTCTTGTAAGAAAATATTCGCTCCCAAAAGAAACAAATACAGTGGAATTTTTATCCTTTTCGTCTAGCCATTCTATGATATCTGAACTGTCATTTTCATGTGTAGGATCTTGAACCAATGCCCCAACAGGCACAATTTTCTTCCCCAGTAAACTAGAAAGATAATCACTATATTTAGCCTCAATCTCTCTAAAGCCCTTTACCAAAACAATCTTAGATGACCTTTGAATACCTTGAAAAGCATGTTCTTTTACCTGTTTATCAGTGGCAGACTCCAGCAATTTGGCACGATGAACAAGCTCGTAATCCCGATAGAACAGTGTCGGAAAGGGGAATTCAATGCCGGGGTACTTAAAGAAATGGAACATGTAAGCAGTCATACTGGAACTGCTAGTGATGAACTCCACCGCGGGTATATTAAGGAGTGCAGCAGCCAATGGTGCCCATGGCTGAAGAAAATCATAAATTAGCAAATCAGGCCTAATGGTGCTCAAAATATAAGCAAAATTAGGGGCTGCCATTTCAAATGCCCTTTTGAGGGTTGGCATGAGGTGGGGTGGGAGGCCATTGGTGGTGTGGTAACACGGAGGAAGTTCAGGCAATTTTGGGAGATGAAGTTCGACTAGTCGAATCGAAAGTGCAAACTTTTCACCAATTTTGTTCTTAATGGAACTCAAATTTGCTGGGGTTGAACACAAATGGATCACGAAGTTTCTCTTTGCAAGTCTTTTGGCCAACTCTAGATAGGGAGATATGTGTCCATGAGCCAACCATGGGAACATAAGAACATGAAGTGTTTTTCGGTTAACATTCATTAAGGACTCCATGGATATTTGTCTTGAAAAAAAGCTTTTTCTTTCTGAGTTTTTGAGGTTCTTTCTTGGATAAAATCGGCAGTTAGATAAGGTTATTTATATTGGTTTTTACCGTTGTCTAAACGGAAATTTCCTTTGAGAATGCTGAAATAAAAGGAATGATTATTGATTTCTTTACTTGTTTGTAGAATTTTCTTTTTAAAATAGAATCAGTTTATTTCGTTATTCAACCTTCCTTAAACAAATCAACTTAAAAGGGGAAATTGGTCCTCAATCACATTATATAAAGTAAAAAATATAAACATTTCCTTTCAAAACATGATCAGTTTATTTAATTATTCACTCTTCCTTATAAAAATGGAACTAAGAAAGGAAATGTGATCCTCGTTCCTCGATTAACATAATTAAAAACAAAGTCAAAGATTGAAAAACATAAATTTAATAAACCGAGCTTAAATCATGAATTCCATTTTTTAGTCAAAATGGGAATATGATATTGTATTTAAAGAAGAGAGAGAGAGAGAGAGAGAGAGAGAGAATATGATATTTCTTAGTACTTAAAATAAAGATTTTATTTTAGTTTTGTGAAACCATTTTCGACGCTGGTTCGTGATTGAATAGTACTAGACATTATTTTGTTTTGATACTTTCGTTGTATAATTTGCATGGAAACAATCCTGAGGGGTTGTTCAATTGGTTAGATCTTGGGTTTGCTTTTCAATGGTCACCAGTTCGAGTCATCTCAGAATCAGTGAGGTGAGTACTCGGCCGTAAATTTCAGGGTTCCGTGGAATTAATCGAGATGCGCATAAACTGGTCGGACATCCATGGTTATAAAAAAAAAAAAAAAATTAATTAATTAATTTGCATGGAAACATTTTTCTTTTCTTTTTAAATATGACGTTCTTACTTATGTATTGGTTATTAAGAGGCATAATTTTGATTGCTCAATCTTGTAATATGATTTGTTAAAGAAAGAGAGATTCACTCAAACATAAGTCGGGATTTATTTAAGCAAACATACCAATAATAAGCAAACATACTAAATATTTAATTAAATGCTATATTTAATCGTTAAAGATAAGATCGACGAAACAGATCTGACCCAAGGTTGCCCTATACTTGCAAAACTGATGTGGGATTAATTCTTACATTGAGAAGTTTCATAATATTTTCAAGAATCGACTCGGCCGGTGACCCAGTTGAAATTTATGATCGACTAAACAGGGGGGTCAACATTCAATTCAAAAGTAAGTCGAATCAAAAGTCCAATTAAAATGTGTTTTAAAATTGATATGAAAAATATAAAGTAAATGTAAAAATTAAGATATATAAAATGAACTCATGTTTGGTTCGGATTAAAATCTGATTTTAATCCAAATCAAAGTTAAGCAATCAATATTAACCACATCTTTCATGGATCCTACAACTTTTCAATCACACATTTCATAAACTTCTATCAAAATCAATTAAAATTCTAATTTTAATCCCCACCAAACACCCACTGAATTACAAGAAATTATTCATTATATTTAGTCAAATAAAAGATTGTTATGAGTTTTAAGTATTCTGTTGCCTTTATTATTTTAAACAATATGTTCGTGTACGATAAGTTTCCGACTTGACCTGGATGGATCTAGGTCCCCGACGACTTACACTCAAGTGTCACCAACAATTTTCCTCGAGCCGACTTACCTAGCCCGAGGCCTTAGATCTCAACCTTGTCATCGATCCTTGGGCCACCATCTTCCTAGGGTCAGGGCAGGGTTAGGGTCCTCGGCCCTTTCACAATCTCGGGATCTATAGTCCTTACCATGAAATGAGTCCTACTCCATACAAATATGTGTCACAATTATGGCTCAAGTTCTAAGATCATCAAGAGTCTAATTCTATCGGGAGATTAGAATATTTAAACGTGTTCTGATTCTTATTAGGTTACACTTTCCAAAGTTTTTTACATACATATCACTTGTTCATAATTCATCTATATTTTTTTTATTATTTAGTTCATAGAGTTATGCACATATTCGCTCCAATGGCTTGCTGACTTAAGCATATGAGGGATGCGGGGAGCAACTACCTAACCTTTTTTCCAATTTGTTCGAAGATCATGTTCGTGCTCTTACATCGTGTTTTCTCATATCAAGATCGAGTACCCCTAGTACAATTTTTAGTAGCATCAAGTATTAACATGATAAAGTCTTTCAATTAGTTTTTGGGGAAAAAAAATTAAGAATGGAATTGTGGAAGTAGAACTATGTTATATACATTTAAAGTTAGAATGATGCAAAAGATTTTAAAGTTACATGTAGAAGATGGCATCCTTTTCAACATGGGGCTTCACTTCATCAAACATAAAACAACATGTACATTCCACTTGACATCATGATTGACACTCCTTCCACATAGCACAATCATCTCCTTTGATTTCTCCAATGACATCTTACATCACTGTCCAGATTAGGCCACATAAGAAGATATCGACCAAAATGTAAATAAAAATATACATGTTGGGAGTGCGACCAAAGTCCCACATTGGTTAGAAATGAGAAATATTATGTGTTTATAAGCATGAACAATATTTTCATTGGTATGAGATCTTTTGGGGTAAAGCCTAAAAGTAAATTCATGAGGGTTTAGGTCCAAAGTGGACAATATCATACTATTGTGGAGATATGTGGTGTCCATAAACCCAACAAATGATATCAGAGCCAAGCCCAGACTTAGCCATGTGGATGAATTCCTCGGAATGCTGAACGAAGGTGGTAAGCCTTGGTTTGCTCGCGATGGGATCCGTGGATGAGCTCCATTGGACATGCGGTGTACTACGGATGTTTCACGGACGTGTCATGACCCCAACACGGTGAAGAGGAGTTGACCTGAATAGAGCAAGCTCTCGAGTCAGGTAATGCTCTCGGAATACTTCACGGACGTGTCATGACCCCAATACAGTGAAGAGGAGTGTGGAGAATCCTAATGGTAGAGAGTGGACGAATGAATGATCGTTTGAGGGGAGACTCGGTGGTCCTTTGTTCGAGGGCAGGATTGTTGGGAGTACGACCAAAGTCCCACATTAATTAGAAATGGAAAAAATTATAGGTTTATAAACATGGACAATATCTTCATTGGTATGAGACCTTTTGGGGGTAAAGCCCAAAAGTAAATCTATGAGGGTTTAGGTCCAAAGTGGACAATTTCATACAATTATGAAGATATGTAGTGTCCATAAACCCAACAATACATATAGCATTATTGTTAGGTCTTGTTTCCTTACTAACATATCCAATTAAGAACCTGGACTGGTGACAGAACGGAGATGCTGGCTTTCGGCCCGGGATTAAAAATATGAGTTTCATCTATTGTTTTGGTTTTGGTTTAAAATTTTGCCGTGCCTACAATTTTCTTTTGTTTTGGTTTGTAACATTTGTCATTGCCGTTCCAATTTCACACTCAACTCTACATGACTTCCCCGAACTACGCATGACATGTGCTTCACTTGATTATTTCCTTTCCTTTTAGCACCTTGAATTGCATATTATGGGTGTGTTTGAGCCACGTTATTTTGGAATAATGTATTCTGAAATAATAAATGATAGAGAATGTGGGTTGAAAAAGAAGAAAAAGTTATTGATGTGATGAAATATATTATTTTATTAAAAAATGTGTGGTTGAAAATGAATAGAAGAATGAAAATTTTAATCTATACCAAACAAAGGCTCGTATGGGTTAATTTAAGATTCATTGGATTTGGTGTTGAATTGTTGATTGGTTATAATATTGTTGAATAATTAGATAAGTAGTTGGATAGTTGCTGGTGGATTATTTTTGGATTGTAGAGATATTTAAGCGTGTTGATTTTTTACCCATTTTTCAAAAAAAAAAAAAATGAAACATGCGAAGACGACAATTTGTAACAAAATAGATGATGATTTTCTTGATGATTGTGACATTCTACATCGAATGAGAACTTATTATGATATATGTAGATTCTATTACATGTATCTATATAATAAAACATCATTGGACACAATTTTATAGGGAATTTTATATAACAACATATTTAGTTACGTGCGAGTTTATTCGTACATTAACTTTTTAAAAAATTGTCCCAGAAAAGAAACATAAATTCTTGGTTATGCTCGTGGTTGTATCTCCACAACTTTTGATTGGATCATGTTTGGTGTACATAATTTTTTTATACACAGGGGTGTCATTTCCCTCACATGAGGTGGGACGTACAACTTTTTATGTACACGAAAAATAATTGTTCCATAAGGATGAAGCTTGAAGGCTATTGTTTTCTCCAAACCTTGAAATTCTTGCTTGCAACTTTGGTCTTTTCGAACACCAAAGGTACAAAGAAAAATGGATTTGCCGACTCCTTGTTGAATACATCATGGCTTTAGATTGCCTACTGCTGGCCCTCGCTCGTGTATGGCCGAACGCTTTGAAATTAACCTACTCTGATACCAAATTTATCGGGTTTGGAAATTAAAATATTTTAGAAATCTGAATTTTATTGAGGAATTTGTTTGAATACAAGAGTAGCTACAGCTCACTCCTTTTTGATGTGGTCTTTAATGTGGTGGTGTTCTCCAATCTTTCACTTGGCTACCCGTGAAACGAATATACAAATTTTCTTACTTTCCAAATCATTTAGCCAAAGACCATTGTTTGACTACCATTATTTTAACTCTTTTTTTCACACTCTCATTCTCAACCATATATTCACACAATAAAATATTTTGCACGTAAACTTAAAATTTCTCCCCGCTTTTTAACTCCACATTCTCTAAAAAAAATCATTATTCAAAATTCCATTTTGCTCAAATAATGATTTTCAAAGAGGGGCTTAGTTGAGGATACCCTGATTTGTATAATTAGAATTAATTTGTAGTCAGGGGGGATGTCGTATTAGTAAAAAAATAAATGCAAAGAAAAATAAGATAAAAACATTTTTAAAGAAGAAAAAGAAAGCCTATTGTGAATGACATAGTCCTTGTTTGGGCTCCATTTTTCCAAATTATAATGAAGGGAATAGTAATTTTTTGGAAAATGTGTAATTAAAAAAGGAATTTTTTAAAAAAAATTTATTTGTAATACTATTTTATTAAAAAATATATGATTGATAAAAAAGAGAAAAAAAAATAAATTTTAATTTAGTGAAGGCATAATGTAAAAGGTCCGGATTCTTTTTCAAGTAGCCCATCACACGATGGACAAGATCCACTCGAGCCTAAAGTTTTAGCGTGGGGCTGGTCATCTCGTAAGAGGAGGTCGCCACCTCGGTACTCAAATTATTGTACGGAGAGAAATATTGCACATATACGTGTGAATAATATTATTCATCTTCATTGAGATTACAACCACAGTCTAAATGACTTTAAATAATAGATTAAATAAAAAGTAAAATTAAATGATTTATTTAATTTCATCTACATTTAATCTCACATTAACGCAACCTAAATTGGGATCGTAACCACAATGATGATGAATAACATTACTCTATACGTCTACGATTGAGAGCTTACACCTTTCCATGAAGCAACAAATAAGTCCAAATTCGTTTCTTTAAATGCGAGGAATGATATTACACGTAATTCCAAAATTTATATTTTGACCTCCATTAAAATTATAATCTCTCTATTTATCAATCATTCATTCTCAATAAAAGAATATTACACGTAATTCCAAAAAAATTTCCTCTTTTTTAACCACATTTTTTTTTAAAAAAAAAAATACTATTTCAACTATTAAAATTTCAAATAATAGGAACCAAACGTGCTAAGCTCTTTAAGAGAACAATCTATTAAAGAGAGTCAGAGAAACTTGTTCCACACTTCCACTATACATGGAAGACAAGACGCTAGTAAAGAAATGGATATTCAAGATCAAGCAAGACCAAAACAAGATATAATCCATCGACAGTCTTTAGAATTAATTAATTAATATTTTTGTAAGATATTATTTATTTTTAGAATTACAGATTCAAAATTAAACATATGAATAAAATTTCAAATTATGTTAATAAAAATTAATTAATTAAATCGATTATCCAAATTACATCAAATACAATTAAACAAATGTTGTAAGATGAAAATATGCAGCAAGTAGCTATAGCTAAGAATAACATTCGGTGTGCAACTGCTTCCATCCACAACCGAGTACATATTACCTGATTTTGTGTAAATTCTCTCTTCAGGAATTGTGTTTGCAAAAGTCCATATCCTATGACGACCAAATCTTAGGGATCGATGATTCACGGTCACCAGCAGAACCTCGACTTGCAAGCTCTCGAATTCGTGAAGAGAATTCTTCAGACTGTACGGTTCCAAAGATTAGCATAGAGAGGAAAAGAAATACTTCAGTATGGGGAACAAAAGCTGTAGCCTATATTCAATAGCATTTGTATTGCAAATCCGAAATATATCGTTGGATAAAGTTCAAAGGTCTAAATGCCAAAAGGGAGCCATTGGTTAGAAATATCAGAAAAGCATCGGTAGATATGATCTCAAGATTAGATGAATACAGAGTACAGACAATAGCATTATCAGATCAAGAGCTTAGATACTACACCGATACACCCATAAGGATTTGTACTAACAAACGATAATTAACATAATATTGATGAAGCTCATAGTTCAAGCAGGACTATCTCTGGCTTACACTTCGAGTTTACTTATCAGGTTATTGAGCCTTCTGAGCTGATTTCAATGATGTTTAGGGTCAGAATTGATATCACCAACAAAGATTTCTTAATCCTCACTCTTCTTCGAGATAACATAATAAATGGTAATATATGCCTTCATTAAGACTCCATCCACCAGAAAAAGTCTTGTCTTATTTCTTCCCAAGAGAGAGCAATCGAGTTCACTCTCAAAGGTTTGCCCATCTATTTGTGTATCTTACCAATGTGTGGATGGAATTGATCATTACTTTGACACTGGAAGACCTTATAGCTCATTCCAAAAAAAAAAACACATTATAGCATCGTGATCTCACTGACTTCTCTCCCAACACATAATGAAGGCAAACCAGGAAACCCAGATAGCTAAGACAACATTGATAAATTTGATAACATAATATTAAAAGAAGGGCAGGAAGTGCGCAGTGCTAGCAGTGATAGTAATATGATAGGTTCTTGGTAAAAAAAATAATAATAATAAAGAAGAGTCTTAATAATAGAGTAAAGCAATATTCGAGGTTGTATAAGGTCTCCACAGAAAACTATTGCTACAAAGTTAGCCTCTGTTTGAGCCCAAATTCATTAAAAACTCATTCTTCACCAAACTCATTTTCAACCACAAATTCTCCCAATAACGTAATTTAACATGTAAACCTAAAACTTTTTTCTACTTTTTAACCACACATTCTCAAAAAAATCATTATTACATAATCTATTTTCCCAAGAAAATGGAACTCAAACAAAACCTAAATGTTTTAATATGGACATTTTGCCTTTGTTTGGTTTCCTTTTTAGTTGCTAAAAAGTTACTTTCAAAGTCAAACATTAATTTCAACCACACATTTTCTAGACTCACAAGTACTACCCACTTATCGACCACTTATTTCTACCAAACATAGAATTTTAGCAACTAAAATGGAAACCCAAACAAGACTCAATTCAAAACAACAGCATGATTTTTTTTCATCATGTTAAAACTCACTGTCAGCTATGTCTATGAAAAAGCAAAAGCAACTATGGCACATGGATTTCCCAAGCAAGAATGAAAATGATTAAATATGGATCCTAACCTTCTCATCAACCCACAGCAATGAACTCAATTGGTTGTTTAAGACGCGAACAACAATATCCAGTGGAGTCATCCCATCAGTCGCCTCAAGCTCTCCACCCTGATTGAAACATAACCAACCATTATCAACTTTTGATCTCAATAAACAAAAACCAAAAGATTTCATGTTAAGGAGTAACCTGATTGGCATTAAGAGTATTAATGATCGATTTGATCTGCTCTGTCATGTGCTCCAGCTCCCGCTCTATCAATTCAGCCTGCTCAAACCTGAATTCAGAAGATAAGAAATTAATTGATCACATAAAAGAATTTGTAAATGAATAGTTATTCACTTTAAAAAATATTAGATGACATGAGCTACAAAATCGAAAAAAACAAATACCAAACAGCTGCAGCAGGAAATATAATCCCCATTTATTCAAGAGTTCATCACAAAATAGAACTGCTGATCCTTCTAACAACTATCAACAAGATATATTTTCAGATCACGGTATTGTATTCAAAGGATGACGATTGTAAATATTTTGAGATCAAAATCACAAAATCTTACATCCTCCGGAGATATTCTGAAGTTTTGTGCAAATGAAATAGTGCATGTGACCATGAAGGTACCAAAAAAAGAAGACACCAATCATCAGTCAAAAGGATACCAACAAGAACAAAAGAGGTTAATTAGCATAGTGGATCCGGTGCTCACATTGTGTCTCTTATCGATGCACTTTCATCCTCGAGAAGTGATCCTCGCTCATTTTTGTATATTCTCTCTGCTTCATCTTCCATACTTTGCAAGGCTTTGTCGACCTAACCAATGCAAACAAAATCATTGATGAAACTCATTCGAACAATATATGTTAACACTTTTAACACGATGATATAATTTGTAAATAACAACAAAGACAATTGGTGTCGGCAATACAGGGTAAGAAGATTAATAACTAAAGTATATTAGCAATTAGCACCCCACCGGGATTGGTTTTTCCTAACTCCTCATAGGCATTCTCTCTAATACAGGCAAGACATTGAAATCCTTCATTCTATGGTTTTTACATATTAGTTATTTTTATATTAGATATTTGCGATGATGTCACGTGAAAACTGTCTGATCTAGGTGCGAAGTTACATTCCAAATAATAATTTGTAGCCGAACAGAAAGTAATTGATGAATAGTGTACTGAGTGCTTACTGAAAGTCAACGTATACATCTTCAGAAAGAAAACAATAATCAAAACATTGTAAAAAAAAAAAATTTGTAGCGTGCATGACTCCAATTAACCCCATGCAGGCAATAAGATGAACTCAGTCCTCAAAGGTCTTGATTACACACCTCGTCTTGATGAGTTTCAATTAGCTCCAGCTGCCGCTCCAAACTACCTTGCGTCTCAACCACTTTAGCAACTTCACTCTGATCAAGAATTTTAACACAATAATGTAAAATAGTCAGTGAGATTGTTCTATAATAAATTTAGTAAAAATGCTAGAGAAATCATTAAACAAACCTGAATATCTAAGCCTCGATAAAATTGCCCATTTAAGAGTTTTAAACAGAAATTTGATACCGACACCAGGAAGTCAGTCTTGACAAAATATTTTACCAGTGATGGATTTCATAAACAATGTTGATAGGCTTTGATTCTGTCTTGATATGTGTAATACTTTTAAATGCAGCTTTTATTTACTAATGGAAAATAAAAGAAGACAATGTATTTACATGCATACACCTATTTAACAGACAAGAAATAGTTACTATAAATCTATAATATTGCCCTAGCTCCTAGGGTGATAGTACAAGATTTGTTAATTGGTTAATCTAACAAATCCTTCGAGGTAAAAACAACTAACTAAGCCACAAGTAGAACTTAGGCGAAGGCCATTCACGAGACTAGGACAGATAACACGCTCCAAAATATAAAAAGAAAAAAAAATGGGGAGATACAGAAAAAGGATGTTTCATATACACACACCCAACACATTAGCAAGTAAGCACAAAACCATAAAAAAAAAATAATAATAATAAACAAATTCTTTTTTTCTTTCAGCAGTAATGTGATACCTCAAGCTGTAGAAGTATGTCACGATTCCGTAAAATCTTGCGGTCCCACTCAGCTATCGCGTTAGCCTGCTTTCGAAATTTTCCAGTACGCTCTTGTAGCTCAGCATTCCATTCCTTGATGATCTACCATAATGTACTCACATAAATTCAGTTCAAACTGACAATGAAGAAAGGTATGGCAATGGTATAAAGATGTAAACTTTAGCATCATCTAGAATCAGGTATTCTACTCATGGTATGTTACATGAGAAAAAATATCCAGAACTCCAAACAGGGGAAATGAGAGCAGTGTTATTGGTGAAGTTGATTAATTACTTTCTACCAAGCACCCATTTTACTTTTCTTAATATTGGCGTGATTCAATATAAAGAAGATGGGGCAGCATGCATGATGTTCTCCATGAAGAGTCTAATATGAAGAATCTTTTGTATGCTCTGCATGTATAAAGTTGATACAAGTGTAACTTAACAAGGAAACTGTAAATATACAACACTATCAATTCCAATTTCTGCAGGTAAGTTACCTCTTCAACAGTTTTCCCAGTGATTTCGGATGGCAACTTTGGTGCAGAAGGTACTGCAGTTGAGGTGGTCCTACAGGGCAAGCAAAGAGTTAGCATTACAAACCTCAACTTCTGGTACAGGAAAAAAATGTTCAATCTTAATTACCAAAGGAATCTTCATGCAACTATTTAATACAAAGTAAAACTACCAGAATGTCTTTTCCATGTTATATTATCCAAGTGAGTGATTGTTTTAAATATTTGGTTTTGACTATTAACAAGGAAAATGACTTGAAGATGATATAATACAAGAGTTAGAATGAGTTGGATAAAATGGAGAAGTGCTAGAACGATTTTATGTGATTCAGAGATCCCTATAAGGCCAGATCTACAAAAGTTACTAGAACGACTAAGCCCTATCCAAATTATTACTAGGCTATTAAGATCACAAACTATCAATTTCATAAGAGAAGAAAGCGTAGAAAAGAAAGCTTTTGATTCAAGGTTNAGAAGAAAGCGTAGAAAAGAAAGCTTTTGATTCAAGGTTTGTTAGATCTTTGCCTCAGTAAACAAATAAAAAAAAAAAAGCTCTCTCATCTTCCTTTACTTCCTTCTCCAAGAAGCGAAAGTAAAAAGAATAGGAAAATCCGGGTATTTGAATACAGTTTTTTTGTCATTTCCCCTCCCTTGGTATTGCATACTTCTCTTATCATGTCATAGCGTATTCCCTTTCTGCGTAAAGCTCCCCCTTTTCTTTCTTCAAATATCTCATTTTTCAGTCTTGACTACTTCAGGCACGCCGTGCAACATAACAGAAAATGAAAGAGACCATCACTACATAGAGCTGAATTAGGTTTTTTGGTTTTCTCGTTGAAACACTTTTAACAAGATAAAAGTAGAGGAAATGAGAATGTTAAACTTGGTATGTGGCCATTCTAGAATAGATAATACAAAAAATAAGAATACATGCCAACAATTGAAACAATTGGATGTAGTGCCAATTGATAATAAAATAATAGGGATGACAACTTTGGTAGAGAAACTCCCGTTGACAATACATGCTCTTGCTTGGTTGCAAAGGATTACTTGTTTATGTTGCTTTTAGTCTGGACAATGGGAAAATGTGTCTCATTGATATCAATTTCAGGCACAAAGGTTGTAAAGGAAACCAGTTTCTAATTTTCAACTCTTCTATCTTTGCTTTCAAGGCAGAGAAACCACATGCTTGTGTGCAGTGTCTAATTTCCTCATAATAGGATCCCATGATAGAACTCAAGTACCAGGAAAAGCAATAAGATTCATACACGATTATAATCAAAACTCTCAAACTTTATTTTTCTACAGAACAAAAAGATAGAAGAAAATTTATATATTGAGAGGCATACATACCCACTACTAGAAGCCGGTACCAGAGACGAAGATATTTGAGCAGCAGAAGTGGAACTTGAGGTTATTGCAGTTGATGAACTTGAAGTAGGGACACCTAAAGAAACATTAGCAAGATATTCATCAACCAGCTATAATAGTATTCTTATAAAAACAGGCACCTTCTGATAAAAAGCAGAGAACGATGCATCAAAACTCTACAAGCCTAAATGGTAAAATAAAAAATTTGAGATTGGGATGTGATCATGTTTTATTGTTTTATGAAGTACCAGTGAGATTAAGGGGAACACTAAGAAAGTTACGAAAAAGTCTATAAGCTTTACTGACAGCATTTTGGCATATTGTATATGAAGAAAGCCAGTCAAAACACTTTTGCGAAAAGGAGAAGCTTAAAAAGATTAGAAGTAAATTTAAGATGTGACTTGCCTGCATTTGTACCATAAGAATGCACGTTTGGTTTTGCTTAACTGTTCTTTTCAAGAAAGTAGTTACTTCAGAAAGATTAACGACCTGTTCGGTAGAGATTAAAATTAAAAAACTAGCCGTTATTGTTGACTTTTATTAGACGGGTGAGACCCAATAACGGCTATATTTTCAATATTAATTGGATTTTAATCTATACCGAACAGACCCTAAGTTTTGTTATTTAAAAAATGACTTTTAAAAACATTTTTGGCAAAATAAGTAACTTAATCGTTAACTTCGACTTACGCATAACTTGTAAGCACAATCAAACATACTCTAAGTTGCTTGTGCTGAATATCCGATACTATTTGACACCAATATTATCCATACTAGCCTATGATAACCCATCCCTATATCAAAATATCAGAAGACATGCCACTGTCAATCATTGTCTTCAATGATGTTAACATTGTCCTGTCTAAAATATGGTGGCTTCACATCATCATTAAAATTTTACTTTGGACGACATTCAATATCGAGGTATTAAGTAAATATTCTATACGCCAAGATTCAAAACCTAATGTCTTGCAACCTGGAACAAGGATCATTTTCAATAGGCGAGAATCAAAACAGCTACTTCATCGAAATACCATAGGAATTGCCTTGTAAGATTAAAAGGCACGAAGAAGGATATCAATATCTATTCAAGTGCATAAACAATTACAGTCACATACATAATACTTCAAGACCCTGATGGTGTATAACCCACCTGAAGATGCTGTAATTACAATCTCGCTAGGACATGTATATTGATTACTAAGAAATTTATAATTACTTCAAACCAAGCCATCATAGGTCTTTTTTACCAAGCCCAAGGACCACATGAAAAAAATTATAGAAGATCCCTTCAGAGAGAGCTTTCAATTACCATCGCCATTCTAGGAAAATCTCTATTACATATAACAAGAAATGTTGTACTATGGCACAGAGGCATGACAAGCATACACCCAAATGCCAAAGTAGTCGGTTAAAAACAAAGGATCCATAATCCAT
>CAIGRO010047122.1:0-11012 GCA_903798355.1 Fraxinus baroniana
ATGTTTGTACTTGCTTAATAGCACAAAACGTCCCTACGTTTGACACTTATTGCGTAAAACGTCCTTACGTTTCATTTCTTTTTACATTTTCGTCCTTATTTCAACGTTTCATTGTGGAAAACGTCATTTTCACTATTTTCAATGTAAAATGGTCAATATACCCTCATATTTAAATTAAACAAAAAAAAGGAAAATAAAAATAAAAATAAATTAAGATTATGCTCCCAAACTTTTTAAAAAGTGCAAATAAGTTCAAAAACCTTATTAAAATATTCAAACCATCAATCTTCTCCTCCTCCCTCAACCTTATCCTCTCTCCACCATCTAAACCACCAGACCCCACGACCATTCAAACCATCCACCTCCGCATTAACGATGGTGGTGGAGTTGGTTCCTGGCCAGACATTGATCGAATGTTGTATAGAGAGGTGAGATGGTTTGATGAAAATAAATAATGGATTACATAGTTTTATTATATGTACATCAAGATTTATGAATTACATAATGACACATGACACTATATCATTTGTTATTTTAAAACACAATTAACTTTTCTATCCAATCTTTTTCTTTCACATCATATTATGTAATTCATTATGTATATTTATATATATATATATACAATTAGCAAATTTCTAGAAATATACTTTCTCATATCACCAACGAATTAGTGCTATTTTCGTAGTAACCTCTAATTGGTTTGACTTTCCATATTTCAACCATATAGTTTCTTGTCGTGGTAATTTTTGCAAAAAAATATCTTAAACGCTAAACTTGACGTGCAATTAAGCATTAAATATAATTATTAAATAAATAAATGTTGAATCAAAGGCAAATAGACAAATAATTGAGACATTGAGTGCACGTCACAAGCAGCTGTTTTCAGCTCATTAAATTTCTAGATATTAATGTAATTTCATGTTTTAAAAATAAGGTTAGCACAAAAACCATGGGTCAAGTTAATAGGTTGACTTGCAAACTACGCGAAAGGGAATTCAACTATTAATAGCATACAGTGACACGCAGACATTTTGAGTTAAGGAAATACAATTAAATTTATTTTTTATTTTTTTATTTTATTTTATTTAAATTTGAGGGTATATTGGTTATTTTACACTGAAAAACGGTGAAAATAACGTTTTCCACATTGAAACGTTGAAATAAGGGCAAAAATGCAAAAAGAAAAAAAAAATTTGAAACGTTGGGACATTTTGCACACTAATTGTCAAACGTGTGGACGTTTTGTGCTAATAAGCCTTATATTACAAGTCTACTGGAATTTGACGTGTATGATTATTTCATTTCAAAGTCAAATCTTTCTTGCAATTGGCTGTTTGATATTCTTAAATCTTAGGGCCCAAAATCTTTAATTTTAAGCACATTTAATTAAAGTGTAATTTTAAGAAATTATTTTTAAAGAATATCTATTTTAAGAAGTTAGGCTTCAAGTCAAATTAAAGAAAGAATAATGTTATTTGCAGTTGCTCCCTACCTTACGTGACATGTTTGTTAAGGTTAATGATTTGATGCATGAGGTAATAAAAAATTATTACATTAATGCAATTTTATATCCTAATAATTTTTTAAATTTTATATCCTAATAATTTGATTGCAATAGCATTGAAATGGTGGATTACAAAAAAATTCAACCATATAGTTGAACAGAACTCACGAAAATTGCCTATGTTTATAAAACTCATGCTTTCTATGGATCAATCCAGTGCTAAAAAATTTTTGTTCTCCTCTCGACTCCGTCTTTGCATCCAAGAGAATGAAAACTTAATACTAATGGATGTTCAATTCAAAGAGAATGCTGCTAGATAGAAATTAGTATTATTTGTATTTTACTCTTTTTCTTTGGACATGGAAATTATTTAATGGTTGATTATGATTGTGGATATAATATTTTTTGGATGGAACTCAATTCTATTAATGCTATACAATGTGCATAAGCGAAGGCGTTCATGATTAGTTCAATGTCTAACTATAGAGGTAATCTATACATGCTTGCTCGTAGACATTTCATTCTGTCATATTTATCGAGATACAAATGTTGCAGCAGACTTTCTTGCAATCGAATTTAATAAAAAGTGACGTAGTAATGGAGCATCCTCAAGAGACTCTTAACTAAAATGTGCGTTTTTATTTTAAAGACGTCAATGTTTAAAAATGAACTTCGAGAGACTGTTTTGTAACTTTTTAAAATCGATTGAGCTTAGACTCTATACATTATAATAAATGCATTTAATAAGTTAAAGATTTCACTGCTCTACTTCTTAAATTGTTCAAATCATCATTGAACTGGTTGCTCATTAATATATAAAAAATATGAAAAATAACAGTTTGAGGAGAAATCAATAAATATTTATTGAAACGGCAAAATACAGAGCCAAAATAAAGATCATTATTGAAGTATAAAAAATTTACTCTCTAAATTTAAATATTTTAATGTATTATACATCATTATCTCTTTTGAAAATGCTCAAGACATAGAATCTGACCTCGCCTTGTATGGACTCTTTGTTTGTGCGCGCGCGCGCGCGCCCCCATGTGCTAAGGGTCCCTTTTGCATTGTAAAGCCTTAGTCCCTATGGACCCTCTTCAGTCCTGGTTTTCAGGCTTTCAAGCCTGCTTTGTAATTTAGGCCCATGCTAGGTCTACCTCTAGTCTACCTTGCTTTTTTCAAGTTTCAATACAACTCCATATCGATCGGTGTGGTTTTATTTTGAATAATAAAATAGTAAATTTGTAATTATTAATTTTGATATAAATTCACATTTAAAGGTGACTTTATAAACTTAAAAAATAGAACTATTTCAAGTGACGTGAAATACAATTAGATCGTGCAAAATTATAAGAACAATTTTGTTTTTCTAAATTTAAACAATATAGAGATATTGCTTCAAGTCTTTGAATAAAAGATTAATAATAATTGCATCGTCACAATTAGATTTAGTTAATATTGTCTAAAATAACAATATAATTTTTAGATCTTGTCAACTAATTTGTTTTCTTATATATTAAAGTATTGTAGTTTGATTAAAAAAAAAAAAAGCTTATGGAAAATAATTATTCATTAATAAAAATAACGTTAGGAGAAAAACTTTAAAAACGATAGTAGATACGGCGTAAGTTCACAATTTTATTTTAAAACGTAACTAAGTCGATAAGGTGTAAGATTGCAATTTTATTAATTCATTGGACAATAAATGGTGGCGTCCAGTCCACTACAACATAAATTGGTACATGGTACTAGGTAGCATTACTCTTTTTTTTTTTTTTTTTAAGCTAGAAAAAGTGTCTCTTTATTCCTATTAACATTCAAATTGTAAAGCCCGCCACCACCTCGCTCATTGATCATTCAAATTTAACTTTTTCTGCACTAGTTTTTCTACAAATCACTGTTCTTTTTATCAGCAATTTGACTAATTTCTTCCCATGGAATTTTGTTCAAACCGACAGATTCCACAAAAATTCGGAGCATCACTCTTTTTTCATTCTCTATCAAAATCAGTTTCTCACATCAAATGCAAATGCCTCTACCCCCTTCACACCATTCAAATATTTCTTTTCTTCACCTGCTTTCCACTTATTCAACACTCCCTACAGGCTTTTCTGTTTAATTTTCTTCTTTTCACAATTGTGGGGATTCAAACAACTCATTCCATTCATCAAGTAGATGAGGCCCCCGTCCTTTTTTTCATCCTCATCTTCCTCTTCCTCCTCTTCCGCTGCCACCGCCACCACCACTACATCACCCTCTGTCGATGGCAAAGCATACAATTCTAAGACTGGCAGTCCAGGGTGTCTTATGGTGGTATTACGCCGGCTTCTTTGCCTTAATAGTCTTCCAACACACCCTCGTAATCATATCAAAGAAGAGGAAAAACAGCCTTTAGTCAGTGACAAGTTACAGTTCGTGGAGGAAGCAAACTACCCCGAGGACTTCAACACATCAGGAGTAGTGGCTAGGCTAATGGGATTAGAATCACGCCCACATATTACGGAGAAAAGTCCCAATTCAATTGGGCGAAGCCAGTCAATGAATGCCATACATTCATTGACGAATTTGAAGTCAATACAAGGGAGCAGACGACACGTAAAGAGCTTTCGTGAAATTTCTAGCTATAAAGAGCTAGAAGATGAGAGCTTTTTCATTATTAGCTTTGAGAATGCAGGCGAAATTTGGCAAGGAATGAAATCAGACATGAATTCTGGTGAGAAGCAGCAAAGAAAGAAAGCTATTTGCAAGAACAATAGTAGAGAGATTATGCAAGAACAGAATAAAGAAAATCAAGATACAAATAAAGTTCCAAAAGGCCAAAAGCAGGATAACTTGATTGATTCTGAAAAGATTTACTGCCACTGTGAGGTTAGGGATCCATGTGATGTACTTAAGAATTCCTGTCAAAAGTCATATCTTGTTTACGAATTAGTTGACTCTGCTCACAAAGGAAGAGGAAGAACAAGAATAAAGAAAGCTAAATCAAAGGTAACCAAATTGGGGACAGGTTGTGATTTAAAAGATTCAAGCCCGAATTCTGTTCTTGTTCTTGATTTGGCAGAAGTCCCACCTGAACCTGATCCAGACTCTCCTAATTCAGGTTAGATTCCTCAGTCATGAATTGTTACAGTGCATGGATAATTATAATTTAAAAAGTGTAACTTGTTTGAATTTTATAGTAGGGAAAGTTTCAAGTTTAGCAAATTCAAAATCCAGGACATTATCAGAGGAACTTGAGAATTACAGAAATGCAGAGAAAAGAAGGTTGATCAGAGATGATTATGATACTAAGAGAAGTAAAGAGAAGTGGGATGAAGTTTGCCAACTGGTTGAAAGGGAGACATCACAATCCAATTGGCTATTCAAAGAGAGATTAAAGGAGGCCGAAGATTTCGAAGTGATTGGAAGATATTTGGGTCTACAAATTCTTGATGGACTGTTGGCTGAGCTACTCAGCAACTTGGAAATTCCTATGAAAAGTTTAGACCTACCACCTTAATATTCAAGTCTTAGCTTTTCAATGAATTTAACATATGGTAATGACATTTTTTTTTCTGGCAAATAGTTAACCTGTACATTATTTCAATTAAAAGTAAAGAGAAACGCGAAATGAGTTTTCTGTACAAAACCATGCTGTCAAAAGTTTGAGAGAGGGTTTTATGAAGGATTAACAACAAAAATTAAAGCCAAGTATAATAAATATTAGAAATAATCTAATCCTTAATTACAACTCTATTATATAAAAAGAGACCTAACTGTGGGATAACTTACCAACAGCAGGGATTCAAGCTGCTAACAAGACTACATACAAAGATATAAGATGCATACCTGATCAAATATCAGTGCAGAATTATTCTCGTTGGAAGGCACACTCCAGAAAACTGCTCTTCCACAACACCTCCTTCGTAAGCTACTAATTTCATTACAGAATCACTATTAACATGACACCTCCGACGGGCTTCCATTAAGCTTGAACAAAGAACCTGTTCAATCCAGTCCTCAACTGCATTCTCCCTGTCTGTTAACCAAGCAGCCGCAAGTATTTGAACCATCACTTCTTGATCAATTTCAAGGAAAATATCAGGTCCAACTACGTTCTGAAATCCAAGGCTGATCATGTTCAAAACTTTCAGGGCCAGAGAATCAAAATCAAATGGTTTGAAAACCACATTTTCATCAACATGGCCAAGCAATTCTTCCAACCACACTTCATATTTGGTCTCACCATCACATTTATCATCATCAATATCATTGTCCTGTTCCATCTCCTCTATTGGCAAATTTAAATCAAGAATGGATCTCGACATCTCACACATTCGTTTTGGCATCCCAGTCTTGGTAGACTCATTGTCGACCAACTTCCTTTTAGTTACAGAGCACAGGATAGTGGTTACTTTACTTGGAGTTACTAAAACATTTGCAGTACTGTTTCTACTGTAATTTTCACTAATAGACCCAACTAAAATTTGCATTTGAAAATATTTGGCCTTGGATACTATTTCTTCTGAAAATTCATAGGATACTTTTGCAGAAAAAAGATTGTCGTGGGCCTTTAGGAGCCTTGATGTAAGGACAAAGATGGTGTTGTTGATGCCAATTTCCCTCCCGTTGGAATCTCGAAATTTGCCAATTTTGATAGCTTGAGACAAACTATTCTGAACCAAGAAATCAGCCATTTCTATATTTTCAAGGAGTACAACTGAATGTGTTTGCTTGCTTAACTCCTCAGCAATGTAATCAACAATCATCTTCCTCCCAAACTTCAAATCTAAATATTTTGAATCATGATGATCGAAGACAGAGTTACAAGCTCTAATCTCAGATTGAGTGCCCAGGTCCACAGATAGCAAGTGTTCTTTTCTGCCAAATATTGTCTCAGCAAGTGATGCAGCAATTTTTCTCTTCCCCACTTTATCAGGTCCCAGAAAGCTGAGCCAAACATTTCTTTTGTCTGAGCCATGACCAATCCCATTTCCAGTTCTGCATCGGGACACAGTTTGGCAAATAGTTCGAATGGCTTCAATCTGCCAGTGTACATTTTCGGCAAGAACTTTCCATGGGTACTCTAGGTCTTTTCCACCAATTGGCCTTTCCAGTTGACCATAAGAACAGGACGATGAATGGGTAACTTTATGGGAGGCATTTTCGTTAGTTCTAGATGAACCAGAGAAGCACTGAATGCAATTGTAATTCTCTCGAGGGTTGAAGTTTCTACGTTCTTCCACAGCACATGAATAAAGCGTTCCCAGCCCCAAATCTGTGGTCACGTGAGTAATAGAGGGCGACAACGTACAATCAATAGGCAAAATCAAATTATGCGGAGCACAGGAGGGGGCCTGTAGAACATTCGCTTCTGTCTGGTGAATCTTCCAACCTTGCCCTGGTAACTTGCACTGGTAGTTCAGCCTTTGCTTTGGCATTGATGTCTGATGCAACAGGTTTGAGCTTGTTTTGCATGTCCAATGAAATGCAAGGGCTTAGGTTGGTGAGTCTACCCTTGTCCAATAATAAATCTGCATGAGCGCTTTCCCTCAAAACAGAAACAACTTGAGAAGGCCGACCACCAAAAAATCGTGAACTGTGTGAAATATTTTCTTGAAATGACCGAGTGCAATGAAGATGTTGGCATATGTCACTCCATTTTCTCCGCAGTCCCATAATTCGGGCATCCAGTACAGTTTTGTCATCTTTGGCCTGCACTGAAATGACAGAGTACGTGCTTACAATACATCCAATCCATGTGACCTTATCGAACAGTTTAAATAGATAAAGTGGTTCAACATATATTAGAGCAGGCAGAAATCCTAAATTCAAATCTCACCTCCCACCTACATGTGAGGAAGAGTGTGAAGACAAATTTTAATTGTATACATGTGAGGAAGAGTGTGAAGACAAATTTTAATTGTATACATGTGACCTTATCTAACAGCTTGAGCTATTAGATCAAGTGGTTCAACAAGAACTATTTCACCAACTACTCATAGGAGTATTTTAGAAGTCTGAGCAACTTTGTTTGGGTTTTTCAAGGAAGTTCGGATTTAAAGTAGTGATAAACCTCTACAGAAACTGAACTCTTGCTCATGTCAATTTCAGCTATTTGCAGCCATGAAGATACAATTTCTGATTGCTGACCTGTGACAGAATCAGTGGATTCTCCCTTCAGATCAGAAACTTCTTGCTCACACTTTTCCTTGCACAAGTTGCAGAGAGTTGAGGGTTGAGTTGTGCATAGAGGCTCATACTCAGATGGCATAGGAAAAAATCCACCAAAAGGAACAAATGACCCCATCAGGCTGTAATTATATCATGATCATGAAACTGTGAGTTCAAATTGCTAAAATGTATAATTGATGGCTTAGGTCAAATAAACATATTTTGGATGAACAACGATCAAGTTAATGATGCATACATCCAAGTTAAGGTTGATTAAATCTTATACACGGGAATTTTGTAGCAGCTGGAAATGAAATGAATTATTTGTTTTTTCGAATAACGAAACAAAGTAAAAAATAATGAAATTTACAAATCATACATGCAGATGGAGTGTAATTACACTTTGCATACCGTATCTTCGAAAATTAGAATTTACACATTATCGTGCCAAAAGCGTTTATAAATTCTGACAGGTCTTTGTCAAAGGAAGTGAGAATAATTTACAAAACACACCATGCATAGAAGGTGTAATTAAAGTTTAGATACTATACTTTGGAAATTATGCTTATATACTGCGATTTCATCAGAGATAAAATATAACAGACTTTGTTAAGCCTTCGTCGAAGAAAGGGAAAATAACTTGCGGCTGCAACAAGGAAACTTTTAAAGTAAAACAAGCATATTAAAAAAAAGAAGTTCACCTATACATAAGGTTCATTTATTTATAATTCTATATTTTAAATTGCTTTTCTAAAATTTTTACACCTTTACAGATAAATAATAAAACAAGAATCCAATGCTATTTTAGGTATGATCTTTCATAATTCCACTATTCACCATCCCACAAAAAGAGCAGCTAACTTAAACCTTAAAATGTTAATCTAAGTTTTCTGGTTAAGTAGTGAGATAAGAATAACAAGAGATTAACGGATTACACTGCCAGAATTTCTCATTCCTCTCAAATTCATTGCCAAAAAAAAAAGCATGGATTCAGACCTCTTAATCTAATGGTCTGTGCAACCAACTTAAGACCTGAGCCTGCCAAAGGGTTGTGCTAGCCTGGACCTCAAGAAAAAGAATAAAGACACTCATGCCCCTACGACCTCTTCCCAATTGCACAAGCAACTCTATGAAATTGATCCTTCATCCCATCAGATGTGCTTACAGGTGTTGGTATCCATAATTCCATATTAATTATTTTCAGAAAAAGTTACAAAAAGAGCAATAGTTTGTCTCATTTAAACATTTAGGGTAGAGAGTTCAGCACTAGGACATCACTTTAAAATATATATTGAAGGAACATAATAAAAATTCAGAGCTCACCTGGACTTGGAGCACACACTTTCAATGGAAGAAAGTTTGAAAGAAGTAATGGGCAGCAGGTGCAGATCCCAGTCAGTCTCAATAGAAGAAAACTGAGCTAAAAGTTTCTTATAACTACTATCGTCTGCCACAGCCCCAATTAACCATAATTTCCCACCAGAACTATTCAACAATCTCTTCAGTTCTGAAACCATATAATTCACAGTATCCACTGACTCAACATCCACTAATGCCCCCAAATCTCCACAATTCAGAATTATCCCGGGTCCTTCACATTTTGCCACCATGTCTCTCAATTCTTTGAACTTCAGCCTCATCATGTCTTCACTGAAACCTCCATTAATAAACTCAGAAATCTCGTTTTCAAAAGGAATCACACTCACACCGTGAATTTCTTTGGGCAAGACTTCATTTTTACCCCACTGCAAAGAGACTGTAAAATTTTTAAGTGCAGCAGTAGCATATACCCCAATCAACAATGGATTTCGCAAACTTTCCTTCACAAGAATCTCTCCTACTCTTCTCGAATTCTCGTCAACATTTTCTATAACCCCAGGAAATGGAAAATTAAAGCCACGTTTATTTGATTCTAAATCACTATAATTACCCGATAAAAGAGGCGGGAACCGGGTTTTGGAGTATCTTGAAACGGTAGGAGGATTTAGAATTGCCAATTTTATATCCGTGCTCCAATAACCCGCTTCACCAAATACACGGCTCACAATCGGGTCATCCAAAATTGACAACACAAAATGCTTCAGTTCAACTTTCACAGCAGAAATAGATGGCTGACATGAATTCTGATAATTCAACTGTTGATACAAATGAAACGTATCGGGGTGCCGGCGTTGACTAGCTTGGGATCTCTTAATCGCAGCCATTAGCGAGTTCGAAATCCGCAGCTCATCGGGAGCTCCTTTAGAAGACGGGAGGCGATCAAGCGAAACGCCGACACTTAGCTCGAGAGCTCGGAACTGTAGGCGTGGAGAGTAGGCGCTGCGTCTGGGGCGAGAACAGGCCTCACGGAGAATCGAGTTAGGAAGGGCAAATAGTGCAGAGAGGACGTGTAAAGAGGTGGCCTGCGCGTGGCTCCTACACTTCGCCACTGACACCGCGTCGTCCAATGCACGCGCTGCCTCCTCCGTTAGGAACTGCCGAGCAGAGCTCACCGACGTTGGCATCGCGACAAGTGTAAGTAGAATAGTATTATTATTATTAATATCTCTACGTTCGCGTCGCGTGTACTTTTATATATATATATATTTTTTTGTTAATAGTAAGATAGAGCACTTATTCATTTATTATTATTTTCAAAATACATTTTTTTCGAATTAAATGCATTATTGACCACTCGACTTTATATTTGGTAGCACCATGATAACTCAATTCCATTTTGTTTAATCATAATCATCCAACTTCATACTTCGTGTCATCATAATCATCCAATTTGATTTTATTTTATAATGACCTCCAAATTTCATATAATGTTTCACTATAATCATCCAACATCTTTTCACTATTTTTTCTAATTTTATAATGGGTAAAACGACAACTTTGCATTATATATGTAAAATGAAATTTTAAAAAAAAAACTAAAAAATAAAAATAAAAATTTATTTTAAAAAAATTAAATAAAAAATTATTTCACTTAAAAAAATAAAGAGTTATTTTAAGAAAGTTACTTAGAAAAATAAAATAAAATAAAAACTTATTTTGAAAAAAAAAACATATTTAAAATAAAATAAAAAGTTATTTTAAGAAAAAGTTACTTATAGAAAAATAAAATAAAAACTTATCTTAAAATAATCGCTTTAAATAAAATTAAAAAACCTATTTTATATATATATGGTGTGTTTGAGCCACATTATTTTGGAAGAATGTATTATGGAATAGTAGATTAATAGAGAACGTGTAGTGAAAAAGAAGGAAAAGTTATTGATGTGATAAAAAATATTATTTTATTAAGAATGTGTGATTGAAAATGAGTAGAAGAATGAGAATGAAAAATTTTAAGTGGAAATTGTAAGAAATG
>CAIGRO010047140.1:4203-17351 GCA_903798355.1 Fraxinus baroniana
AATTTTTTTTTTAAACAATTAGAAAAAATTACCATATTCGTTTGACTTTGTTTTGCATAGAAATTGTCAACAAAAATGAAAATTCCTTTTACAATGGTCGATAGAATTGATTGCCATTGCTAAAAAAATAAAAAATAAAAAAAAATTGGAAAATGTTTTCCCACCTATTAGGTGAAAAAACATTTTTCATCATTTGTGCATCAAAGGGTTGTACCTAGGAAAATGGAGGAAAACATTTTCCGTGGAAAATTTAGCCTATCAAATAGTCAAAAAGTGGAAGTAGAAAAATATTTTCCTACTTCCATGGAAAATTCTGCCAAATCAAACGGACCCTTATTGTGCAACTAGGAAGTTTCAGAGCTAGGGGCCGCTTACATTGGAATGGAATGGATTGTTCTATAACTATGAAGATAACTAATCTTTTTGGACTAAAGAGTAAGTTATGAATTGGATAAAATTGGAAAACCATTAGGTTGACAGATTTCAGCCTCCAGCTAGCTGGGGATAATAGTGATGGTCAAATTCTTAGTTGCATGTTTGTTAAAAAATCACTTTTATATCCATGCTATTTTTATATTATATCCTGCTGATCAATAGACTTGGCCAATAACAGTAGTGGTTCTGATGTATGATTACCTTTGATTCACAGATGGGCGTCAGAATTTTTGCTCATTGGCAACTGGTACCATTGAAGAGAGAAAAACATGGCTTTATCAATCGAAGAAGTTGATCTCTGTTTGCTTGTTCATTTTAGCAAATTTTGATTACTCCAAACGAGGGGATCAAGATGTTGTTCTTACTTCATTAGCAATGCGTTTAGCAGTTGTCTTGACTGATCCGAAAGGTTGGAAAAGCATTACTGATGACAATCGCGAGGATACTAATACAACAGTAAGAAAACTAATACAATTTATGGGTAGTACAAGAAGTGGGTTGTACAATTGCATTAGGAAATTCATTTATAAATTGGAAGCTCCCTTTTCTTCTCAAGGGGTCTCATCTTGCCAGACCGATGATAGATTCTTGATAGTAGCTAGTGCAGTCACTTTACTTTTACGGCCATTCCACGTTGCAGAAATGGATGTAAATGATGATGGCATGTTGGAGTGTGCTGTCAAACAGTACTGGGTGGCACTACTTACTATACCATGGCTTGCTCAACGTTTACCCGCAATACTTGTACCTGCTCTGAAACACAAGTCCGTATTATCACCTTGCTTCAGGATGCTCCTGGTATGGCTTGCTGAATGGATGAAACTCCTCTATTTGTGCAATTTTTATTTTTTTTTTGTCAAAAAAATGAATTTTGCTAAAATAGCCATTTTTCTTATCTTTATTAACTCTGAGTCCGTCAATTAGTTGTGAATGAGATTTTCTTTTGAGGTAACCTTTTAGCTGTTCTAGATGTTAAATATCAGGGGCTGATCAAACTATGGCAGGTGATGGCAGATTTCAAAAGAGAAGATTCTGGAGGAGATTTTTGAGATTGATCGGTCAAAAATAACTTCTCACTCCAAACTGATGCCACAAGTTGGCTGGGCTCTAGCAAACGTGGTATTCCTTGCAACAGGGGGTGACACCAGTGCTCTAGATTCAGGAAAATTCACGCTGGGCTTAGACTATGCATCTTACCTTCACGTTGTTATTATACTCGCAGAGAAATTATTAGATTCACTCGAAATTTTTGGATGGATTATGGAAGAGGATGAAAATATCCTAGGCGATAGTAATGCTTCTGCTTCTTTTGAACTGTTGCACGAGGCTGAAATAACTTGTGGCTCCTCAAAGATGTTATACATGGACCTTTTTAAACCCATTTGTCAACAGTGGCATCTTAAGAAACTGTTATCTTTGTCTAAAGATTCATCTATGCTGGAAACTAATAATCTGCCACCAGGCGATCCAGATAATTTATGGAAGCGTGAATTGCTCAATATAGCTAATTATTATTCATGTATGCTTCGAATATTTTCGACTTTGAATCCTGCTTTTAAGTCATTGCCTATTTTAAACATGCTTTCTTTTACCCCTGGTTTCCTTTTCAATTTGTGGGAAGCACTGGAAAAATCCCTTTTTCCTGAGAACAAAAGGGATGGAGTTTCTGAGAGAAGGCAAAAGAGATTTGGTGGAGATGGAGGTAATAAATGGGTTAATGTGTTGAATAAATTCACTGGAAAATCACAAGCAGAAAATGATCGCATGGAATCAGTCAAAATCTTATCCAGCTTTAACCAAGTTGATGAACATTCTTGTGACGAATGGGACATAGGGCTACTAAGACGGGGTCCTGATGGCATGCCGAAAGATATGTCTTGTCTACTTCATCTCTTCTGCTCCACTTACTCGCACCTGTTATTTGTTCTTGATGACATAGAGTTTTATGATAAACAGGTTAGATTCAGTTCTTTAATTAATTCAACTGCCTATCGATGTACCTAATTTGATTGTCTGGGTGCATTGGTAATAGTGACAACTGTTCTGTCTATAATTAGGCTCCCTTCACATTAGAGCAGCAGCGGAAAATTGCCTCAATGGTGAATACACTTGTATATAATGCCTTTTCCCAGAGTATCAGTCCACAAAACAAAGCTCTTGTGGATTCTGCAACTCTATGCCTGCATTTACTATATGAAAGGGATTGCAGGCACCAGTTTTGCCCTCCTGCTTTGTGGCTTTCACCTGGTAAAAATAGTAGGCCACCAATTGCTGTTGCTGCCAGGACTCATGAGGTTCTGTCAACTGCAGATGGAACGCCCTCTTCAAGCATGGGTTCTGTCATAACTACGACCCCACACATCTTCCCATTTGAGGAAAGGTGAGATCAAGGTTACACGCTTTAGCTCGTTAGCTTTCTTTAAAAGGCATTGTTGACAGTGATTTTGGGCAATTTTCATCTTGAGTTTACCAACATATTTAATTTATTTAGCCCTTGTTTAGTTTGGCTAAAAATCAGTTTTTTAAGTATTTGATAAAAGTTGATGAAATGTGTGGTTGAAAAGTTGATAAAAGTTTTGGGTCCTATAAAATATGTGGTTGAAAATGAGTTTTTAAAAATGGGGCCAAACACGGGCTTAATGTTACTTTGTATAAATACCCACAAATCCATTTTATGTTCACACAGATACCTGATTAATTTTTATCGGAAAGTTTATCTTTATTTTTTGGTTACATTAAAGAATATAAGGAAGTGCAGAGGGCCTTCGGAATGTCAGTGTTTTGTTTTAACAAAAAAGAGTAACCGATTTTCTCTTCACTGAACATTATAAGTTTTATCAAATTATTAGCAAGGCTGTAATGGCACTTCAATGAATCAACGAGCTATAGTCTTATCCTCATTTTTGGTCATCAGCACATGGTTAAGCCTCCGTTTGGCAAAATTTTAAAATCATTTATAAATGGTCAAACTTCATTTTCAACCACACACTTCAATGAATCGACAAGTACCATCCGCTTATCCCCTACACATTTCTATCTATTTATAAATTCTTTCTAGACGGAGGCTAAACTTTTTTTACTCCGGTTTGTTTAACCATTCAACTAATAGTATCATATCACTTTCATAACTGCAGTAGTTACTTCCACTAAATTTATTGGAAACTTATTGGGTAAGAAGGTTACATTCTGCACATGGAACGGTAATGCTCAAATGTTCAAATTACACAAGGGGGAGATATGGTTTTCCTTTTTATGCAAAATCAGATGCATGTATTACAATATTCGTGATACCTGCCTGCAGTAATTTACAGAAACATTTACAATACTTCCAAATCCAAGAGCTGTTTTTTCTTTTAAACAATACGGCTTGGAAATGATAAAAAGTGATTGTTTCTATTTTAATCCGGGTCCTGCCCCTTCTAAAGAACTTTGAATACATTATTTTTTTTTCGTAATTTTTTATGTTGATCCCAATAATAGTCTGAAATACTGCTTGCCTCACTTGGCAGAGTTAAAATGTTCAGAGAATTTATCGACATGGACAAAGCAACTAGAAGAAGGGCCGGTGAGGTCGCAGGGCCTGGTTCACGGTCAATTGAGATAGTTATTCGTCGTGGTCATGTTGTTGAAGATGGATTCCAACAATTGAATACTCTTAGGTCCAAGCTGAAGTCCAGTATCCATGTTTCGTTTGTGGGTGAATCTGGCCTTCCAGAGGCTGGCCTTGACTATGGTGGGTTGTCCAAAGAGTTCTTGACTGATATCTCTAAGGCAGCCTTATCGCCAGAGTGAGTTTGGGATCATGCTTACATCGCAATCTACTATATCATGCAATTCTCCTCTTGCCACATATTATGGTGATTATTTCAACTTCTGCAGGTATGGGCTTTTCTCCCAGACCTCAACTTCTGACAGACTTCTAATCCCCAATACTGCTGCTAGATATTTGGAGAATGGTATCCAGATGATTGAGTTTCTTGGAAGAATAGTTGGCAAAGCGCTCTACGAAGGAATACTGCTTGATTTTTGTTTTTCACATGTTTTTGTTCAAAAGCTGTTGGGCCGCTATAGCTTTCTTGATGAACTATCAACCCTTGACCCTGAGCTGTACAAGAATCTTATATATGTTAAGGTAAGCGCTTTAAATGTATTGCATTTAGTTTTCAAAATTTGGAAATACTCTCAGCAATTCATGTATCTTACTATTGCACTTTTCTGTTCTTTCTTGATGTGGGATTATTTTTTATTTTTTGACTCACAACACAAGCTCCTAAAGTTTGTCCTATATATTCAAAGAAATATTTATTAGACCTTTTTTATTTAATTAATCTGTCAATCTCTGAGGCATAGGGAAATTTTATCAGTTTATATTGATTGATTAAGTAGGCTAGGGTTTGGTGCACGAATTGGTTTTGCATTTTGGGCTGCTAAGAAGAACTGACACACCACCTGGCACATCATAGCCTGTCCAATGGGTGTCGGTACCAACAATTTAGCCCTGGTTGCGTGTCAGTGCTCAGTGTAATCAGGGAGCTGGTCATGTTTGAGTGGTGGTAGTTGCGGAAGCAGACTACAATGATTTATGAGAGGAGATTGGTGTCTATGAGAAGGACAGAGGCAGATGATGTATATTTGACGGGATAGAAGGTTAACAGGGTGTGTGATGTCAAAAATAAGGGGTATCAGTGAGGTACAAGCACAAAAGGAGAGTTAGGAAGGAAGATAGATAAATTCCAGGGACATGGGAGTAACCTTTTTTCTACCATTCAGGCCTCATCCAAGCAGGCATCTCAATAATAGTTGATTCCATTGCAGGGTGTTGTGGCTTTTGCAGAGAGTGATGTCAGTCAACAACACCACGAAAAAAGCCAACTATGGTTGCCCAGTGCCCACTGATGTCTTCTTGTTGTTGGATCCCCAAGGGTTTGGAATGCTCCAAACTCTGTAGGGTGATGAGGCTTGAGCAGAGAGTGATGTCCGACAGACTAAGTCAGAGTTTCAGGCATCATCATCCTGCAAAACGAAAAAGCTATTGTTCCTTCATTGACCTCTGGTTGCTAACTTTGTCTTCTCGTATTTGGAATTCATCATATTATCTACTTTGAGCAATATATTTTGTTCAGGTTCGATATAATCATGTTTGGAATATTCTGATCCTGGAAATGAACTTGATATGCAGCATTATGATGGTGATGTGATGGATCTTTCCTTGGATTTCACGGTGACTGAAGAATCACTCGGAAAACGAAAAGTTATTGAGCTTAAACCAGGTGGCAAGGATACATGTGTGACGAATGAGAACAAACTACAGTACATTCATGCAATTGCAGATTATAAACTTAATCGGCAGGTATAGACAAGTTTTGTGTAGTGTGCCGAAATTTGCTTTCTTTTATCAGATGATTTCACCCTATTTTCATCACTGTATTTCAGATACTTCCTTTCTCAAATGCATTCTATGGAGGCCTGACTGATCTTATATCCCCTTCTTGGTTAAAGTTATTTAATGCAAGTGAATTTAATCAGGTAATTTTCTTTTAATGCACCTTGATTTTTTTTCTAATCCATGATGTAGACGCAGTGCAATGTCTTTTTGTTTTAAATCAAGTAGGTAACCAGGATAATCTGTATTGGTCTATGCACAAGTGTTGTCTGTTGTAATTTGCTAGAGGTCTGTGAGAAATATAAATGTATTGTCTTTGTGCTAGTACATATTGTGCCTATACCTTCAGATGCTGTTTGATCTCGAGATGATGCAAAGAATAGAAAAATCTGGGGATATAGCAAAAGTTCTACTAATCTTTTATTCATTTCCATCCTGAAGACGAATGAAATATTATTTATCTATGGAACAGTCAACTAGCTGTAGAAAAAAGGACAAACTTTACGCTTATGGCAGTTTGATACACAAACTCACACATGACAATTATAAATATTGATATTTTGGATGACGCACTCGATTTTAAAGGTTCACATAGAAGCCCAGTATAATAGAAAATGTATCTTGTCAGAGGTTTAAATAATTAAATGTCTTTGCAACATTGACTTTGATTTTGTACAGACTGGTCTGTGTGATTTGGACTTTTTATTTCATAGCAATCCATATCTCCTACTTGCAGTTACTTTCAGGTGGGGACCATGACATTGATGTTGATGATTTAAGGAAAAACACACGATATACTGGAGGTTATACAGATGGGAGTCGTACTGTTAAAATATTTTGGGAGGTATTAGCACTCGAACTACCTGCTCAATTACGTCTAGTTTGTTATATTCTTTCTCATTCATGCAAGGTTATTGCATGATCCAGCTTTTTATACGACTCACAATATCAGTGTACATAAAATTTCATGTGGTTATGCTAACTAGTTCCAGGCATATAAAATTTCATGTGGTTATGCCAACTAGTTTCAGGCTTCTGATTTTCGCTCAATTATGTTTGTTTTGAAAAGTGAACACTATATTTTGCTGAACTAGTCTCATTTTGCATCCTGTCTATTTATTTCCATACACAAGGCAGCCATATTGTGGGGTGGGGTTGGGAGAGTCCTGTTTAAGGAGCTTTTTTAAGAAGATCTCCATCCCTCACCTATTGACATACATGCACAAATTAGATTATCAATGATGATAAGTTGCTATACATCGAAAGCAAGCAAGAGAATATTTCACTTCTCATAGGGCTTATACTTTCTATGCAAAACTTTAGGATGTGATGATTTATTTAGCCTTAACCTTTCACTCAATCTCCATGGAGCTGAACTGCAAGTTGGTACCAATTATATCGAAGTTTTTATAGGCATGGTCACTGCAACACCACCATTTCAACTAATGACCGGGTGGGCTGTTGATCCTTAGTTTCTGATGTAAAGAAGCAAACCACTCATGAGAGATTAAGTGAACAAAACGAAGAGAAGTCAATTAGAGGCTACTTAAGTGAAAACAGAGGAACATAGGTGAAAATTGTGGATGGAAAGTCAGAGAGATGGGAGAAAAGAGGTTGAATTCGATGGAATGACGTAACAATTTTTCTCTCTCAACACTTGTCAATAAATTATTCCGAAAGAACACTAACTTCATTGTGAGTCAACTATTTCTCGAGGACCTTTAATATAGGGAACTCAAAGGTGCTCTGCCACACTCAATGAGTGCCTTGCTCCTGTGGCTAGATCAGCTATTAACCCACTAGAAAGTTTTCTGCCTTGTGAACTAGGTTGAGTTATTTTGCACGAGTTCAGCTATAAAGACATTTAGTATCGGCAGTTCTCTTGAAGCCATTTCCACCTTATGTAGCTTCCAAATTCTCGTCAAACACAGAGCACTCCACGTGATCAGTCCTAAGTCCCTTCTCGAGCATTCCATGGACCTCTAGTAGGCATGACAGAGTAAGATGCAACACACAATGGTGAAGGACCTGATGTGTGACATAAGACATGTTCATGCAACCCAGTAATTATATGTTGGTGACATATGGAGTCTTACACACCACAAATGCATCAGGCAGTTGACCACTTATCCATTCTAGGTCTGATTTAATTAAATTATCTAAATTAATTTGGATAATTCTCAAGTGATGAACTTTTACATGTTTCAGCTAATCCAGTGCCGATAGCTGCTTTTTTAGGCTGGGGTTCTTAAATTAAAGATGAAAGAAGTGTAGAGCATCTCCGAGAGACTTTCTAAATACAAGATGCTCTTTGTTTAAGAGAGCCAATGCTTAAAAATAGTCTTCAACAGATTCTTTATTTTAACTTTTTAAATTAGGGGGTGGGTTTGGCTCTCCAAATATGAAGAGCCAAACCCATTCTCTATTTTAAAAAGTCAAAATAGAGAGTCAATTTTGTGAGCCGAAGTCGCTCTCTATTCTGACTTTATAATGAATGTATTTAATGAGTTGCAGATTTTAATACTTTACTATTTAAATAATTCAAATCATATTTGAATTGATTGGCCATTGATGTATAAAAAAATATGTTGAATGAGGAGAAATCAATAAATGTTTCTTGAAGAAAAGCACAGTGAAAAGCCAAAATAGAGGCATGGTTGAAGTGTATAAAAAATCTCTCTCTAAATTCGAAGATGCTCTTTATGAATAGAGTTTCTTGGAGATGCTGATGTTTTTCCTATGAAACAAACAAAGATAGAAAGTTGATTGGGAATCACTGATGGGAAACCCTGGGGGCTTTTGGCTGGGGAATCACGAAGCCAAGTGACCGATTTAATTTCTAAATTTTTGATTCACATGTTTCTAGTATTCTCTGTTTCTTTTCTTATGCACCCTTATATTTAATCATTGATCTGATGTTGAACGACATGGAAGTTGGTTGCTTGATTGATCATCTGCTGTAACAATATTTGTCAATATCTTCTTTGACCTTTTGTTGTTCATGTATGTCAGGTATTTGGGGGATTTGAACCAAGAGAACGCTGTATGCTTCTTAAGTTTGTGACCAGTTGTTCTCGAGCTCCTTTGCTTGGGTTCAAACACCTGCAGCCTGCCTTTACCATTCATAAGGTACTTGCTCAGATCTTCTCTTCTCAAGTGTCCGGTGAAGGTGTTTGTCAACTTCAGACATTTAATTATGGTCTCATGATGATTGTTATGTATGAACTACATGGAATTTTACTTCCACGAATTTATTCAGACCCATCAAAATAATTGTTCAAATTTTCTTAATACATTTGAGCACTGATAGTGTCAGAATTAAGCTTTTCCTTGTATACAACCGAGATATATCGTTTATTTTGTTGGTCAAGCTCAGCAAACAATAAGCCTAGTTTGAGCCTTGTAGAGGAATCTATTTTGAGCAAAGTATGTCCTTATAGTGTCAAGTCCTTGGTAACCTGAGCAGTGAGCTGTGAATCACATTAAACCTAGCTCATAAAGCCCGGGTTATGTCCTTAATCCATAGTAAGCTTCTATTTGAGATCATAAACGATAAGAATATATACAAAGAAAAATGAGGGAACAACAATCATTAATGATTCTGGAGACATTGTAATAATTTACTGTTTGTAGCATTGTTGTAGACTGATTTGAGAACTTTAACCTAAGTAGGTTGTCTGTGATGTACCTTTATGGGCAACATTTGGAGGTCAAGATGTGGATCGGCTTCCATCAGCTTCTACATGCTATAATACTCTCAAGGTACCATCTACTTTGGCATACAGGACTCCACAAATTGATGAGCCTAATTCTCTAAAATACATCTATTATTATTGTCATGATTAATATATAATCTGTTTTCCTTTTTGGTTCTATTTGATGATTCAGCTACCAACATACAAACGCTCCAGTACTTTGAGGGCAAAACTTCTTTATGCCATCAATTCTAATGCTGGATTTGAACTTTCTTAGAGGTTTCTGACAATCTATGCTAAGGTGGGAATCTTTGACTTAATATATGAATATAGGGCTTTATGGTAGTTATACTGTTTCTTGTATATATGGTGGACATGAATTTCTTTCTAGATACTTGGAAACTATTGGTGTCTCTACCAAGCTAATTATAGAGGGATTCAATAATTTTTTCTTACCAAAAAATTGAAAAAAGAACAAAAAAAAAAAAAAAGAGAACTTTAGTGAATAAATACATGCAATATCATTTCTCTTTATCTTCTTACTCTTTTCTTTATACTTCCATTTTTCTTTTACGGAGTGTTTTTATAATAACACGACTCTTGCATGATAGGCCACCGTAGCATGGTTTCAGTTACAACAAACAAACTCATAAGTGGTGATAACATTCTTCAGTACAAAGGATCATGAGCCAACATATTTATCATAGGATCACATAATCAACCCTAAAATCATCTCATACATGATACCTGTAACCAAGGATACTAGTGTTTGAGTCAACTTTCTAACTCTAAAAGCACATGGTATATATGAAAAGATTATTATATTAGTGAAATGCGAAAAATTACTGCTAGTAGTAGTGGCATCAAGAGATGAGATCAAATCCCTGTTCTAGTAGACATTGAGCCAACTTTTCATAAGCAGTTTCAGAGGGATGGAATCCGTCCCAGAACACATACTGTGTATCATTTAAACATGTCCCCACAGACTGTGCATTGCAGAGGAAGGATGTTTCTATTGTACCAGTCCCATAGCAGACCTTCCTAGACTCGAAGAATCCTGGAGCTCAATCAAAATTTAATAAAAAAAACAACACAAGAGTAAAATTATAGACAGAGTGGAATCAAAGGAAAATTGAAAAAATCCTCTGTATTGTGTGCTGATGGAACATGAAATCACACTGCCTTCCCGCTGTATCAACCAGCGAGAAGGACATATTTGGGTGAAGTTGAACATATTAAGGAACTTTGAAAGCTCCATTTTTTTTTTATCATTCCTCTCAATTACTTGTGTGGATGCTTATGCAATCAGAGGAAATTGTAAATTAGTCATTGTACCATTATCAGTGGGCTTTGTTACCAACTCCAGTAGAGGCTGGTAGATGTCGAAGACTACAAGTTTGAGTCCTGGAAGCTTGCTCTTCAAATTTTGAGACGTATTGTTCAGTTTGTTGTTGAATGAAATAGCATCTAGGTTCAACCTTGCCACACACTGGTTTCTTCCTGAACCAAATGACATAATGGCTGCTGGCAAACAGCCAGTTGGTGGTAGGGTTGTAACTCCAAATTTGTCTTGCTCCCAGCTGGTACAAATTCCTTGAAGAAATAGAAGTTACTGTCAATATCCATTCGCTTTCAGAAAAACTCTGTTGTAAGTCAAGGATCGAAGAAGTGTGTAAAAGTTTGTGAGTCTTATCACAGGTTTTCAAATTTACAAAAGACACCTTACACTTCACATATTGTGTTTTCAGAAATTACAGTTTACATACCACTGTATTATATTGCAGTTCATACTATATACATGTGATGTGAATAAGATCAATTAAAGTAGATCAGGAGAGTTTTGCATCACCTGTACGATGGTAGAGTATGATTTCATAAGAATGTCTGACAACTGATCGTGCGAATAAGCTCCATTGAGAAACGGATTGATGTAATAGTTTTGAATAAAATCACTGCTCCCTGCACTTATTAGGTGGATTTCTCCTGAGAATATAGCATCAGCTCTGCCCTTCCCTACCAAATTCACTACTTAAATCTGCCACTCCCTGTGGTATTCTAGCTGCTGTATCAATGTCACAGCGCCCTGCAATTTCAAAAGCGTGCGCAAGAATTATAACTATCACAATCTAGGTGTTCTTTCTCTCCTTATATCTGTCTGATGAATCTCGTACTTGCGTAAAGCTGTGCTATTCTGTCATAATCACCAGAAGCAGCTGAAGCAAAGTTGGCGCCAGTGAGGGTATTTTTACCTTTGGTACGCAGGTGGGTAAGTGGTGAATCTCAGGTACTCAGCTGTACACGAGGAAACACATCGTTGAGATTTTTATTTTTTTTCCCCAGTAAATGTGAAATATATTGATCAAAAATCATGTATAAGTACACCGGGCAAGCAAAGATCAAGTACAAATACAAGTATATACCCGGGCAATCAAGGATCAAGAACAATGCAAATACACTAAGCAAACCTGGGCAAACAAATAAGAAAATATACAAACGACTATGATCTAATGACCTATCATCTAAGACTCAAAGTGAATTAAATCATACAGATACAAAGAAAAGCAAAACTTTGTATGTGTGTTTTAATCCAACTAACAACGCTATAAACTTGGGCTCTAAAATTTTCAAAAATTTCATGCGTGCTATCCATGCGTCTTAAAAATTCGATCTTTCCTTGTGCATTCAGAGTGATTTTTCAGAGAGGTTTTTCGGGGTGCAGTCGGGGTCTGAATGGTACAGAAGCAGGTGAAGGAGATTTATGGAGCACTCAGTAACTAGAGGTTAAAGAGAAAAAAGAGTTGGGAGAATGAGGGTTGCAATAAAGCTGCATATTTTCTGCTAAAGAAGCATGTTTAGCACCTCTAATGGCATGTTTAGTGTGTAGTACTCAACGAGTCTATACACAAAAAAGGGGGCAAAAGAGAATCTGATAAATTGTCTGTCTGGGAGAGTTCGTTTGTGGGAGGTGACAAACCATGTGGTTAAAAGCTACCTAATACAGTTTTAGTGTACACAAGTATTATTCGCGGGACTGGGAAAATGTTTATGTAAGATTTGTTACTTTTTCTTAATTTTAGCAAATTATATGTGGCTTCAACTGCAATGCAGAAGTAATAGAACCTGTAAGTGGGGAGCAAAAGTAAGCAATAGTAAAACAAGTATTGCACGCTTGAGATAATATGATTGCGCGTGGAGAACTGCAATTAGATTGAGGAAATAATTCAAAAAGGAAAGGGGCAAAGCCCACTACAGTGGGAGGGCCGGCCCAGGCTTCCCACGGGCCACGCAGGGCCTAGAGATGTGAAGGAGTGCTGCTTCATAGTCAAATGGTTCACTGCAAGCAAATTTAGCTGATTTTCAAGTACTGGAAAATCTTGAAACTCTAGGAATTGCATAAAGTATTTTTGAAATTATCAAATTTACTGTAATATGTTATCTCCATGTAGTAGCCGAAGTCACGTGTTGTTGCAATGAAAGATAAGGTTCAAATTGTTTCAAAATACAGAACGTTATCTGTTGGAAATAAATGGGTCGTCCATGTGGGCCAACCCGACTCGACCCGACCCGGATAATATGAGAAGTTATTGGAGGGAGAAGTTAAGGAAGTTGAGGAAATTGAATTTGAAACTCAACTC
>CAIGRO010047162.1:0-10260 GCA_903798355.1 Fraxinus baroniana
ATATAACTTTAACATCTCAATTCGGTGATTGATGTCACAATAAGTGGTATCAATCCTAACAAGCAGTATTAGAGAAATTCTGGTATTGGCTTGTTTTTGTAACAGTTAATAAGAAGAAAGGCAAAATATCTAAGGTGCGTCGACTCAAGAAAGCACTATGCAATTCGAAACAAGCACCTAGCTAGGGTATGGTAACTCGAACTGATAATTTCATTTTAAATAACGGGTTCGAAAGATATTCATATGAAAATGCACTACACCAAAGAAGACCAAGATGGTAATATTATGATCATTTGTTTATGTGTTGATGATCTTATTTTCAAAAGTAACAACACGGCAATGTGTGACGAATTCAAAACATCGATGAAATGGTTATTGTAATATTTTTCTCTCTTCTCCATTATTCTTGTGGTGCAATAAAATCTCCTAATTCCTCTACCATATTCTTGACTTCTTTTATGCTTGATCATATATTTCATTATTATTTGTCATATAATTTTAACATCTCAATCCGGTGATTGGTGTCACAATAAGTGGTATCAATCCTAACAAGCAGTATTATAGAAATTCTGGTATTGGCTTGTTTTTGTAACAGTTAATAAGAAGAAAGGCAAAATATATAAGGTGCGTCGACTCAAGAAAGCACTATACAGTTCGAAACAAGCACCTAGCTAGGGTATGGTAACTCGAACTGATAATTTCATTTTAAATAACGGGTTCGAAAGATATTCATATGAAAATGCACTCTACACCAAAGAAGACCAAGATGGTAATATTATGATCATTTGTTTATGTGTTGATGATCTTATTTTCAAAAGTAACAACACGGCAATGTGTGACATTAAGTTTTGTAGCTACTTTACCAACGAGATGACAGATATGAGCTTGCTGCAATAAATCCTTATAATTGAAGTTGAACAAAAAGCTAAGGAGATTGTAATTTTGCAAAAGAAATATGCTAATAGTTTGTTGATGAAGTTCAAGAAGAATGAAGTTTCACAAAGCAAATACTAACAGAAGTGGATTTAAAATTGAGCAAAAATGACTAGCAAAAACTTTGATGTAACAATTTATCAAAATCTTACGTGAAGTCTCAATAATAACACGACTTGAATTTCATGTTAGCTGTTAGTATAAAAACATAATGATAGCCAATGGGAAGATGGAAAACGAGATCTAAGATAAGTGAGACCACTCTAGATCATGGAATTCACTATAAGAAGATTTAATTCTTGTTGGTTATAGTGACATTAATCGGGGCGGTAATGTTGATTACCATAAATGTACTTCATGATATGTTTTCACAATTGTAGCTTTCCTAATCCCACCACTTCTTTCCAGAGCTTTGGTTGGCCAGAAATTTTGTAAAATTTAAGAATGATACTGTAAATTTACACAGAATTTGTGCTAAAGTAAAACATTGGCTACATGAATTGAATAGTATGCTAAAACCAAAGAAATTGTCTCTTTCTTTTTATTATTCACAGGTGCTACACATTCCTATGATTTCAATACGAGTCAAAGCTCCATTTCTTGTAAAATAGTTCCCCCCACAATATGGTTTTTATAAACTAAAATTGATCCACGATCACGACCTTTAAGTCCGGCGACTGGTTGCGGTGAATTACTTCGGGATTGGTAGGGAAACGTAATTTTTGGGTTCTATCATTCTCTTGGAGTTGGTACTAACACTTTAGAGGAGCTATCAACTCCTAAGGTAGGCCATCAAATATGCTATGTCCTTGGCATAGAGAAGATTGCTATAGAAACATATTCTAATGTAGTGGTTCATTGGTTTCATCATCATGTTATCATAACTTGGTCTGTTCAGCTAATTTGGGAGGATATTTTAGAGAATATTTTAGAGCTTGCTCATGTTATATCTATTGATATATCACATATTTATCGAGAAGCAAATTAGGTGGCAGATTTTTTTAGTGCATCTTAGATCTCAAGGTCATTCAAATTTTCTAGTTTCCATGTTTCAACAATTGGTTGCATTCGTTTCAATAAATGTAATTTGCCTTCTTTTCACTTTTCGTAATTAATTGTAACCAATGTTTTCGTCCGCCATAAGTGAGGGCTTATCAATCAAACTCGAAGGTTATTATTAAGGGAAAAAAAAAAAGGCAGCCTATATATAGTAGGCCTCTACACAAAAGAAGCCAAATATATTTTCTTTGTTAGTAACTGACTTCAGGAATTATGGTTGAGATGGATACTCAATAATTCGAAGTCCCTTGAAGACAAAGTTATAATTTTTGTTTTGTGAGAAATTATTCATCAATTCCTACCGTAAAGAATCCAATTTTCTCAAAGAAGCAAATTCATCAATATAAATATCATTTCCTTAGAGATGGTCAAGGACAAAATGATGTCATGTCATGCAAGTCCTAAGATCAAGTAGGTGACATTGTTACAAAGGCGATGAAGACTAATAAGCTTAAGTAGGTCTTCATTAAGGGCATGTTAGAATATTAATGTATTAGCAATTCCCATGAGACGTTCTACATTAAGAAACATGAATCTATTGAATATATCCAAGTTTAAAAATGCATGTACGAAATCGTAATAAACTTTCATATATAAAAGAGAGAGACATTTTTCAATCGAATAAACTTTTTCTCTTATAACATTTTTGTGGGTTTTACTTTTGTTCTTGAGAGCCTACTGTTGGGTTTTTGATACCCAATAAATCCAGGGTATGATGTAAAACCGATGTTGGATAATATTTCATAGGCTTCGGCCGATGATTGAAATGATATGTTGACACCACAATCGAACCAATCGAATCATGTAATCCACTTGGACCATTTGAAGTAGGCTAATTATATTAGTGTTGCTTATGGCCCGACCCGAACGTTTTGAATGACTTTAAGATAATTAGCCCACTTATTCCCTTTCCTATTGTGCCTATTCTTTTGATCTAAAAGCCTAACCTATTGTTAACCTATTTAATTGGTTGCTAATCACAATTAAGCGTGTGGAAGAAGAGTTGAAGCCGTCCCTTGTGAGATTAAGAGAATAAACCGGTTTTCTTTCTTTGCTTTGTGCAAAATTGAGTTTTNTAATTGGTTGCTAATCACAATTAAGCGTGTGGAAGAAGAGTTGAAGCCGTCCCTTGTGAGATTAAGAGAATAAACCGGTTTTCTTTCTTTGCTTTGTGCAAAATTGAGTTTTGTGCTTGAGACTCATTTGTTCTTCTTCTCTACCATAGCCTTAGTGGCTCTTCCTGCGGCTATAAGCTTCTCTACCCTGTCCTTTGTGGGCTGAATTCATTGAGCAACTGAGTTCGGGATTTGGAAGGTGTTGTTTTGTGGTTGTTGGTTGATTGTGGTGTCTTTTTAGTAAAACTGAGTCCGGTTTTGGTGTTGATTGAAGCCTCAAATCTTACACCTACCCTGATGTTCTCCACAATTAAACATGAAAACGAAAAACATGTTCCTTTTTATTTTTGAAAAATAGAAATTAAATATTTCATATCATATATAATAAAAGAAACACATATTTCAAGAAAATAAATTATAGAATATTTATGAGTTTTGAGTTTTTGTGACCTACCATCTCTTCTAACATTTCTTCAGAATTAAATAAATACACTTTTTATTTCTGAAAAAGAGAAAATAAATATTACTTGTGGCGTACAATAATACAATCTGTAATTTGTAAATGCAATCCAACACAAACTATGTGACAATTGTATCATATACATATATTTGTAAGTCGCTTTCCTAACTAATTAAAGAAAGACGTACATGAATATCGACCAACTTTATGCATAATTATGAAAACTACAGCGATTTCATGTCACAGGCCAGACGTGAAGGGCACACCAGTTGCCGGAAGCCATGAATCTCCGGCAAGAAAGTTTCCTACAGAGAATTTTTCAGCCTCGGCAGCACGGGTTATAACGTGGTATCCCGGCCACTTCACCCTCCCACTAGTACTTGCACCACTCCCTCTGTTCATATACTCTCCATAGTATAATGTCCTTAAAGCAAAATTTCCACTCCATGGCAGCCACCCCGCCGGGTCGATCAAGCCATCTAGGGTACATTTTATGAACACTGTCCTCGAATATTGCTTCCATGGCCTCCCAAGATAGGTCTTGAATGAATTTTGGACTGCCCAAAAGTCTGATGCTGCGACCACACGTGAATTTTGGATTATAATCCCAGTATTTTCATTAGGATCTTTTCTTCCTTGAGCTGTGACAGTGTTTATCTGATTTCTCATTGGTTTTCTTACATATATGTTACAGTTTTGAAGAATCGCCACAGCATCCCCGAAAATGAAATCCACTGTTCCATATATGTCGCAATCTCGATAAAATTGACGTTGTGAATAAACGTATAGGGTGTCCTGGTAGCCCTTGAAGCTGCAGCCGTAGAAAACTGAGAAATCTGAGCCAGAACGTAGCGCCACTGCCTGGTGTTTTTGAGGCCCTGCCGTGTTTTCGAATGTTATACCCCGAGCAATGAAGCCCTCACCAGAAACAGCTGAGGATTATGGGAAGAATAGGAGACAAATTAGCGCATGTTTTAATAACGAATTCTTAGACATGTAGATGAATATTAGTGCAATATAATTGATTAGAACATGTAAAGTCAACAATTAATGATTCCATTAAGAAAATTGCTTCTTTTTGATATACGATACATGCATAATTATAGTTCAATGATCAAGTTGATGTATAATATTAACTGAATATTGACATGACAATGGAATTCGTGCAAGGGACGTCTCTTTTATATATATTTTAACTAAATGACAAGTGACTGCGTTCATTGTGTTTAGTTTAAAAGCATGTTGTGGAGACAGGGATTGTTTATAGAATTTATTCTTCATCAAAGGCGCCCCTCACTTGCATACATGCACGGTTTTCATAAATTGATCGACAAGATTGTTTAGCCGCCTGTAAGAGAAGGCCAAACAGCTTACTCAAACATTTTTAATTTAATTTTAGAGTCAAGGGCTCTGAATGGCAATTCAATTGAAATTAAACTCACCAAAAGTTGCTGAACGAAAAGTTGTGGAACCATCTTGGACATTCTTGTTGCCAGTAATAATGGTGGCATCAATTCCATCTCCAATGAACATCAAGTTCTTCATAGACTTCTTTATCGCCACATTTTCTTTGTAGACTCCCCTCTTAACATATATAACAAACCTCTTGGCACCTTTCCTTTTGGAAATTGCAGCCACAGCTTCAGAAATAGTCTTATAATTACCAGAGCCATCTTGAGCCACAACAATATCAGCTTTAACAGTGGCAATAGAAGAGGATTGCAGCAATTTTCTATCACTGGTCGAAAGCCATTCCGGGAAACCATCAGATAACAATCGACGATTGTGATGAATATTAGTACTATCAATGACATATGAGGATGAAGTCATGGCCTTATTGATGGCTAGTGAATTGCTCAAGAATTTTGAAATGTTACTGAGCATAAATGGGGAAGTCTGCAATTGGGAAGACAAGTTAAAATCCATAAATCCATTTTGGCATGCTTGTTCATTGGCAATGGTTGCACTCAACCAGGTTTGAGCATCAAGCATGCTATGTGGATTTCTCGAGGCGATTGAGCGATTAAGTTGATAAATGGTGTCTTCATAAAGTTCTAAACAATCAGTCCAAGCTGATAGACCTAGCTCATTGAATGAACCTATGTCCATAGTTGAAATGAGCTTGTGGGCATTTTCAGCTTGAGCTAGAGTAACCCTAAGGGCAGTGTCACGGAAATTGAACAAGTTTTCGTCTGAACTCGTTTGAGGTTCATTGACGATGAGAGAATTACATAATTCTGGATAAGGCGTTTGGATACAGAGAGATATAATAGTACTACTTGACCCATAAAATTGTGTCGTAAGAACACAAAAACCTAAGAATATTACTAAAAGAAGATTTTGCATATCCATATGGATAAAAGAGATTTTCTTATTCGAAATTAGATTTCTAATGATTCGATGATACAAAGATTTGCAAAATGAAAGTACTTATATAGGGCCTTGCTTGACCTGAGGGGCACATAATTAATGTCTATCTTTAGCCAACAGTAATTTATGAAAATGAAAACGTCATGGGCCATGCATGATGCATACGTTCAGACAGAATATATTATTAACGTTTGTTTTTGAATGCCTTCTTATGGTTTAAATGTTGCGGCTTTAATCCGCCATTAGATTTTGAAGACATTAGTCAATTTGGAACATCAATATTTGACTAAAATATTAAGGTCTCACAGACTTACGATTGAAGCGAGAAATGTAAGTACAGCCAATGAGGAATTTAGGTATTGCACGGGTACGAAAGGCCCGTCCTAGAGAAAATTTATTATTAGAACTCACCAATTCAATCATGTGTAATGTATTTAATATTGTATGCCATATACACAAATAAAATATTATATTGTAGTGTCCAGATGTGTTTACTTTTGTGTATTATATATACACTTATTTATAGGCTTAAGTCGACAGGAAAAGCCTCAACTAGTATGATATAGGAGACCGATCTTAGAGTTAACAAATTGGCTTATGCCCACCCTAAAGTTTGGCTTGAAGTTCTTTTACTTCTTCATAAAATTGGCTCAAAAAATAAATTTATCCCGCTTTAAAATTCTATTTAATCATATTCCCCAAAGTGGGCTACAAATATTATTAAGTAAAAATCTATATTCGATCAACTGGAACGCAGTTTTAGGCCATCTCTAATGGCAACACCAAATTTCACAAAAATTTGGTGCAAAAGTGCTCCAATGTGGCACCAAATTTTGCACTATTTTGGAAAAATAGTGCAAAGTCTAATTTGCCCCCTTTTTCATTTGCCAAAAGAATTGTTGGAGGGTATTTGTGTCATTTAATTATTATTATCATTATTATTATTATTATTATTATTTGCATTTTTACCAAATTTTAAATGTTTAAAATAATAATTAATGAATTAATTAAAATAAGAATAAAAAAATTTAAAATATAACAAACACGATTATTTATAGTTAACATGAAATATATTACAACAACCACATACCTACATTAATCTAGTTTATTTAAAGAAAACGATACATAAAAACAAGTACATAGTTTAGTAATCTAGAAATCGCTTCCAGATTGTCCAAAATCCTCAAAATAATTTCCAAACAGACCAAATGAACTTTTAAATTATTTATCTTGTTGTTAAGCTCTCTTTCATAAAATTCTTGTTTATTCGTTTTGAAAGAACAAATGTATGTTTGGATCTGTTATAGAATTCAAATCTTTCAACAAAATTTTGTTCTCCTCACGATATTCTGTCATTGCCAATTTTCTTTTTGAATTTCGTAATTCTGATGTCTTTCCTCACTACCTTTTTTTAGAATTTCGGCAAGGTTTTGGGAAAAACGTGTATTATCGAGGACGAACATAATGTTGATGCACCAGTTCGAGAATGAACGGAAGCGCGGAGTCTGGAAGTTAAGTTGGTTGAAGACGAAAATCGTCGTTTTCAAGAATTCCTTGTTCGTCATAGACAAATCAATGATAAAGAGGCTCGCATTGCACTTCGAAATGCATTAATCAATCATTTGTGAGAAGAACATATGAATTTCAAGAATTAAATTGCAATGATATTTTGACTTCATAATATCATATTATTCAAATTTGAAATGCAAAACACTATTTTGTAATGGCATGATTTAATATTTTTCATTTTTGAAGTGATTACTAATTGTACTATGTTTTAATAATATATTTATTGATGAATTTAATATTTTTTTTAATTTAACGTAATTATTTATTTAGTAATTTATGTATTTCTAAAATAAATAAATAAATAATATTTCGAATAAATAAATTACTAAAAATAAAAATGAGAAGAATATGATTAAACACTGTTCAGGGTGTGTTTTGAGCCATATTATTTTGAAATAATGTATTCTGAAATAGTAGATTGATTGAGAATGCGTGGTTGAAAAAAAAAAGGAAAAGTTATTGATGTGATAGAAAATATTATTTTATCGAAAAATGCGTGGTTGAAAATGAGTAAAAGAATGAAAATAAAAATTTTAATGTATCTCAAACAGGGGCTCATTTGGTATAATGATATAAATTTTAATTTGATGTAAGATTTGGTGCAAGTGGAACAAATTTTAATGCAGCGTTGGAGATAGACTTATAACCCAATTTTCCAAGTAGACACGAAATTACTCGTGAAAGTTCACTACGATAATGACATGATTTCTCTTTCGTCCTTTAGATTAGGTGAACGGAGCAGCTATTGAAATCTTGTGGTGTGGCTGTTGCTTAATGCACTTTCCAATCTACTTCCTGTTCAGCCACTTGGTTAGCTAAGAATGAGCTGCATGTCATTTTAATATAATTTTCAATACACTGTTTACGTGTTAGAAATTACTTTAAACGCGTGCAAACCAAGGGACTGCCTCATTTTTATGAATTTCCTTACACTATTGGAACGTGACTTTGATTGGATTGGGTGACTTCATTTGAATGAAGTTTGGGGTTGGGAGTTGAGTGTTGCCATCATCAAGTCTTAATTCGTGATGTTAGTAGGTTTTGATGTCGATAATGTTGAGTGCATTCTACGTCTATCTATGTCGTGATTGAAATGCAAAATAAATATTAATGGAGTCTTACTCTTTTTAGAATTTGTACAATAATAAAATGATTTAATGAAAGCATAAGAATTAAAGATAAATACGAGATCAAGTGAATCCATTCGAATTGAAGTTGGAGAAAAACTCAATTTATTTTTTTATCAATCAAACAAAGTCAAGAAACAAGCTGTCGCCGTCTATGTGTTGTACAAGAAAATGTACCTAATTGTGAACTTAATTGAAATTGTGCCCACTTCTTTAGAGAAGAGTCATTTAAAGTAACTATTATAAAGAGGACATAATAAAATGAAGTCGATTGAATCACGTGAATTTAATTTGGTTCCAACCCATTTGTAATTAAAATTAAATTTGGGGCCTAATGTGAATACTGGGATCACCAGTTTAAAATCAGATCGAATGGTTTTTTGGTTTCTAATAAGAACGATACATACACGTACAGCAAATAAATACGCAGCAAATTGGCTATGAGGGAAAGTATGGCGGCTGGAAGTAGGGGTGGGCATGGGTCGGGTCGGGTCGGGTCGGGTCGGTTTTTGCCTCAATCCAAACACAATCCAACATGATCGATTTAATCATAATTTAACCCCAACTCAACCCTTGTAAAGGTTGAAAACCAACCCAATCAAGTATCGATTGGATTGGATTGAGTTGGTCGGTTTGTAACAACTTGTCAACAAAGATTAAAGTAGGCGTGTCGGACTGGACGAATTTATAATTGACTTATGACTTATATAATATTAGGTCTCTATAGTTGCATGACCAAAAAATCTGAATTCTTTTGGCACTTCATACCCGAAAATGTTATATGGATATATTGATATTAAATTATATGAAGCCCAAAATATTTTTGGCAATTAAAATATTTTTTTGTTGAATGTGTATGTGCTTATACTATTTTTCGTAAAATGCATTATATCCAAGTTTTATAATATTACTCTAAGAGTTTCCATGTCATGTGTCATATTCAAGACTTCCTATGTATCGCGTTTGCGTATATAGAACCAGTTAATTAGTAGTATATAATTTGTGTATGGTTTCCTCAAAATTTTCAACTATTGCACAAAATTTTCCTAATAAGAATTGACATTTTAATCTAAATTTTTCTGAATATTGTAGTTCTTGGAGGTTGTGTGAAGAAACAAAGTGACTCAATTTCTTCTAAACAACATTATAACACTTGTAAAGTTCATAAATATAGTCGAGTTAGGTTGTACGGGTTTATTCGATTTTCATGAATTAACCCATAACCCGATCGGGTTGATTCGATTTGGTTGGGTTTGGTCGAGTTTTGCCCACCCCTATTTAGAAGAATTGGGCACAAATAATTGGACTTCCTTTTTCAATTCCTGTATTCAACAATTAATTGTTTGGTGTGGTTTGTGAAATTACGTATTTTATTAATTAAGTTTAACCTAGGGGTGTAAGCGGTCCGGTTTTATCGGTTTTTGACAAATTTTCAAACCAAACCGTTTAAACCGGTTTGAGAAAAACTCAAACCTAAACCAAACCATTTGGAACGGTTTGAAAAAAACTCAAACCTAAACCTAACGGTTTGGTCCGGTTTTAAACCGCCGGTTTCGTCGTATATTTTTTTGTCCGTATACTTTTATGACATTAATTCATTGAATTCAATATATATTTATATCTTACT
>CAIGRO010047178.1:395-12238 GCA_903798355.1 Fraxinus baroniana
TTTTTTTTTTTTTTGCAGGAAATTGGGGCAGCATTTGGGCGGGAACACTGTAGCAGAGATTAGATTAGATTATAATTTTAAAAAAATGAAAAAATGAAAAAACGAAGCCTCCGCGCGCGGAGGATTCTTTTTTTTTTCCTCTCTCTCTCTCTCTTCTCTCTCTCTCTCTAGCTTACAATTTTTTAATTAACATAAACATACAATAAAAATTATAATGAATACAATAAAAAAAAATTCAAGTACATCCGTTTTAAAAAAATAATAAAAAAAAATGTTTTTTTTATCTCACCAAAATTGATATAATGATAATAATAATGCTTGGGCGGGATGTTCTGCAGGCATTTGGACGGGAAACTATGCTTCTTTAATATAGTATATAGATTTGTGACCAAGTATTCGTGGTGGATTGGGGGTCGGGTGTTTGATGTATGTGACCAACTATTTTGTTTATTGTGACTAATCATTAAACTGTGACCTTACAATTCGATAATTTGTGACAAAAAAATAATTTGTTTGCAACAAATTTGATAATATGTGACCGATAGATAAATTGTGACCTATAATTTTTTCAATCTGTGCAATGAAGTAAATTGTGACCTATAAAATTTTTGATTTGTGATCTCGAAATAATATGTGATCAATTAATTTAATAATATGTTATCAATAAATAAATTGTGACCATTAATTGTATAATTGTGAATTTATTATTTTGAACTTAATGTCTGATTCGTACACTCTTCCCTCCTATCAATATTTGTAACCGTGTTTTCAAAACCACACTAGACCGACTGATTTGACTGAAAAACTTCAGAATCAATCTGGTAATCACCTAAAATCGCCAAAGTTCAAAAATTGGAATCGGTAGAAAAACAGGTTCGATCTTGAACCCGTTGACTCGGCACTAGTAAAACCGAGTGAAATTTCTTTAAAAATAATTCATATTTTTCAAAGATTCCAGCTCCTTCTTCATTATTCATAACCGATGTGGGATCTTGAAACTTAATAGAAGAAAGAATTGGTTTTAAAATGGGGAAAATTAATATTATTAGGTTACTGTTTGGTTAACCGTGAAAATTTACAATTAATTTTTATTTATTTTTTTAATTCGTAAAAGTTTGGAAAAAAAAAAAAAAAAACCTGAAGTCCAAATATATATACATATTCTTGAATTTCAATTCAATTTATTTTCTCTCTCTCGTTTAATTATTCTTGAGAACATTATTCAACATCCACTTATTAAGGGCAAGCCATGTGGGTAAGTCGTAACCTATAAGCTAATTAGAAGTGGTAACGAATTAATAAGGGTGCAGAAATCATGTGAAGGACAGACATCATCCGTCAGTAAGATAGCACCATATCACAATTCATAATCCAACAGCTTTGTGGTCCTACCTGCATTTCTAATTAGTACATACCAACATAGTGTAAGTGTAACCATATATAATTGAATTTTATCATAAAAATTTTAATATTTGTTTTATTTAAAGACTGTATGTATAAATGTAGAGACACTTGGTAGGAATATATATAATATTAACATTGATGGTTTCATAATGAACCAAGTGGGCACGGGCGGATGTAGGGGGACTGATAGTTCTTTATGTGTAAAAAGATATATATATATATCTATCCAATTTGAAATTTTTCTAGTTCGATCCTGAATTCACCCTGCAGGTGAGTAGTTGAGGCTGGAGCAACTTAGGCTCTTTTGGACGTTGCACATCGAGATGACTCTTAAGTTATATTGGAATGTATAATTAGGAAATTTAGAGTCTACCCTCATACTAGAAACAAACATCTGGTTGTTTTTTCATTCCTCAATTTATGTCTACATAGAGTTGACCTCGTTAACAAGTTGCGTTGTTGTAAGGTGGCAAATGTGTCAATCCGCTTGTAGGCTCGTCATGGGTGACTTGGACTCGTTTTGACATGAACCATGGGTTGAGTCGAACATCCTTTTTTCACAAGTCGACGAGACAGCTTTTTTTTTTTTTTTTGGGTTTGTTTTATTAATTTTTTTTAAAAAAATGTGCCAACTCGGCTCACAAGCCAAAATCAAACCTAGTTTATGGACGAGCCAAGCACGGGTGTCTTAGCTGGTTCGAATCAGTATAAACCAATTGCCACCTCTACGTTTTGTGCTAAAATAATGAGATTTATTACATATGAATTTATAAATCGCTATTTTTAACAGTTTTGGTGAATTATTTTCAATAAAAGAAAATCTCGATTTAACTAGATCCATATAAAGTCTAAATTCAGTAATTACTAGAGAATCAAAACTTAGTGTTCAATAATCAAAACTTTTCATATAAGAATAGATCTTTTCTTATTCCACACTTAAAAGCACGTTGATCTTCGGCCTAACGTTATTCATTTTCAAGTTGAGCACGTGAAAATTCAAACACATGAAAGGTGGGTTAGATGAAAACTCTGCTCCGACATGCCACGAGACCATCACTAACAACAATGTCACCACAGAAACCCAATTTTTATTTTTCCGACATTCAAAGAACTAACAATTGGCCAAAGTTTTTGTTTGCAGTTATAATGCATATATCAAGAAGCGAACTCTTATATTCGGAAACTATTTTGAAGATTTCTAGGAAAAACAAGAGTCTGTATTATAGGTAAAGTATATCATTTTTGAGTTTGAAAAAAAAGGAAGGGGATTCTTGAACGCGAAAAATAATCCAATGAATTTGAAAGAATTGAATAAGGAGACGTACGAGGTGCATGTTCTGCAGAGAGGGAGTAACGATTTATAATTTTGAGTGAATACTGAGTCCCTCTTCGAGCCCAATTTTTTTCAAAACTTGTTTTCAACCTCACATTATCCTAAAAAAGCTATTTTAAACTCGAAAAAAAAAAAAAAATTCTATTTTTTTACATAATTTTCCCAAATAATAGGGCTCAAATAAGGCTAAACCATGGAGTTCAAAAAGGGGGAAATTGGAATAAAGTGATCAAATGAATTCGGAAGAATTGAACGAGGAATTATATGAGTGAAAATCTTATATACGGTTTCGTTACTTTCGTACGGTGGGACTTGGGAGAATAAGGGTAACTTGTAATTTAATGAATAATGAAGCTTGGGAATGAATAAAAGGTGAAAATTGAATTTTAACATGAAAGACGCTAGAGGAAGGGGTTGAACCTTCGACCTTGTGGTTAACAGCCACACGCTCTAACCAACTGAGCTACTCCAGCTGTCATGTTACTACCGAAAACTTTATATATTGTAAACTTGATCAAAGCTGTACAAATACATATTCACAAAGGAAAATGTGCATCTGTTACAATTTAATTGTTTCAATTTTTTTATTTTTTTTTATATATATTTAGGATCCACATATTATCAAACTATAGTCCACACTTCATTTGAATCTCATGTTTGGCCATAATTAGAAGTCGCTAGACGTATCATTCAAAAGAATAGATTTTAGACATGGCTTAACATTCTCCTAATTTATGTACGAAGGATTAATGGCACCACCTGAAACCACAATATCAATCAGAAAGTATTTGAAGTTGACACGTCATGATCGACGTATTTGAATGGTCGCTATAAGACTTTGTAAAAAATAAATAAAAAGCCCGAGCGGAAAATGACAATATATAAATTTAAACAACGGAAAAGGCATGATGAATAACTGGTAAGCAAATTGGATTATAAGCATTATACATCATATTAAGGGCCCGTTTGGTACCGATTAAAATTCAATTAAAATTAAAAATATAGTCGGTTTTGGGTCTCGTCCGTCTAATAAAAGTCAACAATAACGGTTAATTTTTCAATTTTAATCCGATTTTAATCTCTACCAAACAGGCTCTAAGAATAATGTTATTTATCATTATAATAATAAAATATCGGTGATATGACAATTTAAGCGAAATAATCGGATGAGATAGTTCTATCCCCCCCTCGTGAAATTTGAACTGTCTTATCTCATTATTCCACATATTAATGACATAATGTTTTGGCCATCCATTTTTCCTTTTGACATTTTCTTTATTTATTTTATGCCCATATATAGTGAAATAACGAAATAATTCATTTTAGTTCAGTATATATTACAGAGGACACTCTTACCAATTTTTTTTTATTTTTTACTTTTAATTAAATTCAGTACGGTCAAAGCAGGTCAAAGTGATGGTGGGTTTTGTACATAACATTTCGAATCCACTTTAAATCGGAACGTGACATGTCAAAAAGCGTCTTTATCATCAGCCAAACTCAGTGGGGTTGGATTAATGAATTGCTGCCTCTCAATTTACATTTGAATTATGCAAAAAAATTATATAAAAAGGTGGATGTGGGCGGTGAAAAAATTAGTGGTCAAATACGTTTCAAAATATTAATGAGGATCGGACCACTTAAAAAATAAATAAAAAAATTTGCAGTATCCTTTTATGCCCGTAACGATTAGGTGGTCCTATTTATTATCTTCAATTACAAGCCTTCTTTCAACGCCTACATTCTTCTTTCCTTTGCTAATTATTTTTCTAGGTTATGAGCACATATTTTAGCTAATTATTATGTCAAACTGAAAAAAAAAACCATTCTAAAAAAGGCATAATCATTCTAAGAATAACCGTTCTAAAAAACGTAAAAAGTGACGAGACGTGTAGGCCAAATGTCGGGTTAAGCGAGACATAAACGAAAAAGGCATTTTCTTATTTTAAAATTTTTTAAAATTTTTAACCAATCTAAAAAAAATTAATAATTAAAATAATACATACCAAAACATATAAAATTATAATATACTATATTGGAAAAAAAAAAAAAAAAAGTTAGCCTAGACGTGAAAAAGCGCGAGGTGGGGCGTTTTGTGCCCCTTCATTCCTATACACCGTTTTTCAGAACACTGCTAAGGATAGGATAAAAATTGTACAAATTCTCATACGTTGATCTTTATTTTAGTATTTAGTGATGTGGAATTTATCACTTGACATTTTCTCGTAAACTAGATAAATACGAAAAAAAAAATGTTAAATTCTTGTTTGCCTTAGGATTCTTATCAAACATTCACCCAAAAAGATAAGTTTTGTTAAACTTATTTAAACAGATTAATTTGTATTTTATAATATTTTTAATTTTTTCTTTTGTGAAATAATAAAGTTATTTCTTGTAGTGAAGGNAGATAAGTTTTGTTAAACTTATTTAAACAGATTAATTTGTATTTTATAATATTTTTAATTTTTTCTTTTGTGAAATAATAAAGTTATTTCTTGTAGTGAAGGGGACTTTGATTATCAGAAACTCCAAAGCTACTGCCATCCCCTTATGAATACAAACAACTCCTTGGATTACTGTTGTGAATCATTCAATCATTATCTATAAGAATTGCAAGCAATTATCTTTTACTTTTTGTGAATCATACAATCATTATCTATAAGAATTGAAACCAATTTCAATGAGAAATATTTACAAATAATAACAAAATATCATATAAAATAATTAAAAATGATCACAAATTCCCAAACAAGAAAAAGCTGGCTTAACCTAACTAGCATTAAAATGAATTTTTCTTTGCCTAACAATTTAATAGGAGTAATGGCAGTGCTAGATTTTCTTATGTATAGTATACATCAGTTCAAAGCCCTATGCTACAACTTTCCCAACATTAACCTACTCGTAATATTCCAAAACGAGACCTCCTCTTAGACTCTGTTTGGTCCTCATTTTCAAAAAATTATTTTTACGCAAATTTACTTTCAAATATACGTTTCATGAAATTCACAATCTTTTAACGATTCGTTTGGACATTCATATGTAATCTTTTTGTACGTATGGTCGTGCATACTTATGTATATAAGAATCGAGTCGTGCTTGTGACACTGTATTGAGAATGCTAATTTGGATCGAATCCACTTGATACTTTTATTTTTTTGAGGCTACACTCACCGTGAATATTAAAATTTCTTTTAATCCTTTAATCAAATTTCTTTGTTCCTTTCACTATCACCATTAATTTTTCACGTCTTTGGATTCCTCTGTCCAAACTATAAACCGCACCCACAACCAAATTATTATTCTCTCCCATCCTCTACTAAAAATAGCTACGAATTTGGAATCGAATATTACACCTACTCTTAAATATTACTCAGGGCCCGTGTGATAGGGATTAAAATTGAAAAACTAGCCATTATTGTTGACTTTTATTAGATGAGTGGGACCCAATAATGGCCATATTTTTAATTTTAATTGGATTTTAATTCGTACCAAACGGGACCTCAATATTATTTTGTTCTACCTTCATCCTAATTCCATTTTAATGTTCTTACATTAAAGGATTCGTCTGATAAGACTTTTGAAAAGTAAAATGTTTTTTCTTAAGGTTAACAAGTTACTTTTTGACATGTTTAGACAATTTTTTTGAAGCGTTTTATTCGACTAGAATAACTTTCAGAGAAAGTTGATCTAAAACAACTTTTTTAGGAGCGCTTTTATAAAATGAGAAACGGGGAGCAAAAGCTTGCGAACGGGTCCTAAATCAAGATTTTTTCGACTCATTTCGATTTGGATTTATCATTATTTACAATCATGTTTTTTGTTAGGACAACCAAAGAATTGCAATAATTATGATTTTGTTAAGGCTGCCAGATCAATCTAAAAAAAATCCAGCTATGTCCATTACCCACTCTCTGCATTAATGAAAGGACTTGACCCATGCTTTGGTTGTTGAATGAATCTGAAAACTGGACACTAGATGTCATGTACCCCTCAAATAAACAAGACTAAGTGACCCACAAAAATAACTCGAATTTACTACTTTTAAGCTTGTTTCAAATATAATATTAGCTCCTGTTTGGTACATTTTAAAATTTTTATTTTTATTTTTCTACTTATTTTTAACCACACATTCTTCGATAAAATAATATTTTTCATCACATCAATAACTTTTCCTTCTTTTTCAACCACACATTCCCCATCAATCTACTATTCCAGATTACATTCTTCCAAAATAATGTGGCTCAGACACACCCTAATTCTTAAAACAAACCCAGAAGAAAAGGATACTATAGACAAGGCACAAGTACCCTTTATTCAGTTTCCAATAATTATAAACATTGCTTCCCTCAAAAGGAAAGTATTATTTGGAGAAACTACTAACCAACCTAACGGATAGCTTCATTTCCAGATTAATCCACCAAACATCTTATAGAGTACAATATCCGAGATTAATAAAAGAAGCTAGTTAAATAGATCGAGCCGATCAGTTGGAACCAATCACGCGAGCCAACTCGCTTCAAGAAAGTTGGGCTCAACTTGATTCATAAACTCAATGCTTATTGGGACGAGCCGAGCCCACTCGCATCTCAATAATTTTTTTTTCTCTTTATTGAAAATTGCACTTTTAACTCCTGGAAATATAATGAATACGTAAATATTGTAAATATTATGATTCCTCGAGGGACAAAAAGGTGAGCCAACGAGCTAATCTCGAACGTGAGCCGAGTCATCTCGACGAGTGAGGTGAGCGAGTTGAACCAGTGAGCAGGTCACCCCACTCCCCACCCTAGAAAGAACTTAAAACGTGTACTTTAATTAAACTTTAATGCCACATTAAGCATGCATCAAAGTACATATGTTTAGCTTTCTTTATTAAATTGGGATTTTGTACCTAAGAGCTTAATTTAGAAATGAAGCTACCCATTAGGTTAATCTAAGATGAAATGATTGCCAAGTTAACTAAATCAAACTTAAAATATAATATAAAATTCCAATGATGGGATCTTGTAACAACTGAATTCCCAACGCATATTTGGAAACACCCTATCCATTAACATCCACTTAAATAAAGATTATGATATTTTAAATCAAATTGTGAAGAATATTTAAAAATTCTTAAAAGTCAGTAGCTCTCTTTTCTGCTCAGATAAAGAAGATTTGTATCATGCAAGATTCAGTAAGATTGAATTTCAGACAATCCACCGTCTCTGTTTCTTTTACAAACAGAAGATTTATGCATGCAATAATTTCTTCATTAACATCCTCAGAAACTCGATTGTCTAATGATATTAATAACTAATTAAACAAAGATTAAAAATCTAACAAGTACAAGAAGAGATTAAAATCTAAGGAACTCGGACTCGATTTTTTTTTTCCCTTTCTGGCTAACACTTATTTAATCCATAAACCATCAAAAGTGTTTAGGAAGAAGAAGAAGACCCATTAGTACCAATAACATGAGGACTGTTGCCACTGTTATCATGAAGGTGGTGCTGACTCAAATCTTGACCATGGATGTTAATTTTGATGTCATTGTTGCTGTCCTGGTGGTGGTGGTGATATTGGACGGAAGTGGTGGCAGTGGCTTTGTCGAACGTGTTATTTCTATTGCTTATAGTACCATAGCTAATACCGTTGCCGTTGCCGTTGCCATTGTTGGTGGCTGTAGATGTGGGGGAGATGACACTGTCAGATAATTGCTGGTCTCTTTTGCCAAAAGTGGTCTTGTTATTATGCATCCACACTTTCAATACCCCTTTGTCAACCCCAACTTCAGTGCAGAATTCTGTGATCGCTTCTTCATCTCTTTTTTGCACTTTCCACCCAACTCGCTCGGCGAACTGGTGCATTTTTTCCTTTTGATCTTGTGTGAATCTTGTTCTGAAACGCTTTCTGCCATTAGGATTTGACGACAGAGGTGCTGATGTTGAGTTGGGAGTGGTGGCAATTGGTGAGGGCCAGCAGCATGTGGGGTGCTGACGGGTAGTAAGATGAAGAGATCGGCGGTGGGGAAGGTGAATTTGGGCTGCTGCAGTTCCCACGATTCGCCGGCGGTGGTGGAGGATGGTGACGGTGGTGCGGCTGGTATTCAAGAGCAGGCGAGGCGTTAGGTGGAAGTGGATCTTCCGGCTCACGGCGGTGGAAATTTCGATGACATCCACACGCGGCGCATTTCAACGAAGTGGGCTCAGACGGATTCGCAGTAGGAGCCGGCATGAACTCTCCACAACCATCCACGGCATGGCCACCCAAGCTCGCGGCGTGGTTCTTCAAACATTCTTTGTAGTTCACCACCACCGGATGGTGGTTGTTGAAATTCCCTTGATAAAGTTGCAGCGGCGGGTGTCTCTTCAACACGCCGTTGGATAAAGACAAAGGCTTTGAATTTGTGGACTGGATCCGGTTGGGCGTCTCATTCTCAGCTTCCGGTGTCTTAACTGTGGCTGTTGCAGTAGAATTGCTTAAATCCATGGCTGAAACATCAAAGGGTTTTAGCAATTTTAAATCTTGATGAACAAAGTTAGGGTTAGGGTTTTGAGAAAAAGGAATAATCTTTCTCCATGTGGTTAGAGAGATGAAGAGATTAGGGAAAGGAAAGAAGGGTAGTGGTAGTGATGATGGGTAGTGATGAATGTAGATAAACAAAAATCTTGGCTATGTGGCTGTGCTTCTTAACCACTTGGTTTTTTTAACCCGGGTTCTAATCCATGGTTAAACTCTGTTTTGCTTAACCCATCAGATGCTTTGTCATGTGGGTTACACAAATTTTCATCCCTTATTTGACTTGCTTCATTTCACCTCGAGCGTCTCGACTCGCCCAACTAACGAGTCAAGTAATTGCCCGAGTTATAATTCACGAATAAATTTGTTATAACGGGTGAAAAATATAATTTCGATAAAAATAAAAATATCGATTAGCTTCGAGAGACTCACGAACTGATCCGTCATTCTTCTATTGAGTGAGTCATGAGCTCGTCCCATTTAACACATTTAGGCCATGTTTGGTATTTGTGGTAGATAATATTGTTTCATTTTTTTTTATTCAAATTGAAAACTTGCATATATTTTAATTTTGAAAAATAAATTTATTTGTATTTTTTGTAAAATGGGGTGAGGGTTGGGAAAATTTATTAAAAAGAAAATAGAAAGGAAAGTAGTAGGACATGTTGGGGTACATGGTCAACCAGGAAATGTTTGTTGCGTGAAAGTTACAATAATTTACCTGTTTGGTGTAAATAAACTGAGGCAGGAGCAGAAGGTGCAGGTCTGATGCATTTACTTTACCCAACTAAAATTTGTCAAATTACCATTCTTAGTACTCATACTGACTTTTTTACGGGCACACCTCCACACCTTTAAACCTTAAATTACCCATGGTCCAAACCGCCCTTATGGAAAACTTTTAGTGGCAAATTTGTCTTTTTGGGAAGAGGGTCGCTTACTTTTTGGTTTAGCAGAAAAGAGATAATCGTGACCACTTCAATTTTTGGAGTTTAGTGCATTAAACACGCGTTAGTTAATTATTAAATTAAACACGCTTTATCCTCGTAAGGATTCCATAATTTCCGGTTCGAAGTTAGCCGACACGTTTCTCATCCCTTGAATCCAAAATTAAAATTAAATAGATTTATTGGTCTTTTTATAAATTTATAACTATTTCAAATAACAAAAGATACAATTTAAAATTTGGACTAAGTCGTATTTGGTCCCCACTAAATTAAAATTCATTTTTTTTTCTTTTTATCAATCACACATTTTTCAATAAAATAATATTAAAAAAAAAATTTAAAAAAAATATTTCATTTTTAATCATAAATTTTTCAAAAAATTATATATTTTTTGAATCGAAACAGATAATAATAAATTAGTAAAAACTGATCAGTTCAGTAATTTAAGGTTTGATTTTTCCTTTTTCTTCATGTAAAGGTGGGAACGGTTGAAGCGCACTGAAAACGGTGGCAACTTTAAACATTAAAATATGTGAATTTAGGAAAGTAATAAAACTGAGCCGTTCGTACATAAGACGTTTGTTGGGATCAACAAACCAATCATCAGCAATTGTGTATCGAATTAACGCATTGAAACTCACAAAACCAACTAATTAATTGTAATCCTTTTTTGATCATATTACGTGTATCGAATTTTATTATCGAATCTTTTACCTACTACTAACAATAGAGATGGAGACTATATTGTCGAAATTCTTAAATATACGCGGACCCTACGCATTATGTGAGACTTTGAGAGTGAGTAATCCATTATGTACAAATGGATTAACCCTTCTTTTTTTTACAGTACGATCTTTTTAAATTAAATATGATTCATTGTATGGTAATTTATAATTAACAGATCTTGTTAATTTATGCATCGTCTATTTTTTAAAAAATAATGTATATTTGTTTAATGTTAAAAAGTATGCAACTATTACTGTCCAATTATTGCCCAAGGTGTCCATGAGGATATATCGGATGAAGATCTCGTAGCAATTACATCGTGGGAAAACCATCAAGAAGAGGAAGTCGAAGAAGAAACGGGATGACAACCCTCCTGTCGGACAAAGGTAAATTAAGTGTCTTTCATTCGTTAATTATTTTCTTGACGTTTCAAATCACACACAAGGTACTTCGAGGAATACAGTTGAGGATAAGAACAACCTTAAAGAAATGTGTACTGTGGGTAGATGATTTTCTAAGTATGATTCTGATAATTAATTTTTTATTTTTATTTTTTGTATTTTTTATTAGATGTAAAAAATATCAAAATTATGCTTATAGAAACAGTCAACTTTACGAAAAATTAAGCATCTGTTTGAGCAAAATTATTTTAGAAGAATGTGCAACTAAAAGATAAGAAAAAATTTCGAATTTACGTATTTTAAGAAATAATGTGAGATTTAAGATAATTTTTGAAAATAATGAAGTTCAAGTGGGACTTAATTTTTAGGGAACAGTACATAATTACCCCATTATAAGAACACATTTCAATTTTGGCAAACTCCCTAAAACTTTTCATAAATTAGGTGGTAAATCTTACTATTAAATATATAATTATATTATAATATATACTAACTTTGAATTATCTCCTATACTATATTTAAAAGATCTTT